>CABFOP010093475.1:0-12383 GCA_900683385.1 Anoplogaster cornuta | reverse complement strand
CCTACCCCCTCACAGGTCCGCACCCTCTACCCATAGTTTGTCTCATCCCTGCCCTGAACTGAATTTTACTGCTGGCCCACAGTGTTGCCAGGCATCTCTGGAAAAGGAGGTGCAGTGAGTGAGGAGACGCTAAAGAGAGAGAGAGCAAAGTTAGTTTCAGTGTGGTGCAGTGTGAGGGTGTGTTTGTCCTGTGCTCCTTCAGCAAGCAGAGTAAGGGCCCTTGCCAAACCTGGAGCTCATCTGAAATACATTAAACCCTGGAGAAGAACGATCCTCAGTCATCTCGCTGTGCTGACTCTCCACGGAGGGTTTCTATTTGCTGACAGAGGTACACCCATACATGTAGCAGCAGCTCTTCCAAGAGACTTTCTTTTTTTTTCTGCACTCAAGTCAAAATATTTTCCAAACTCCAGAAGGCAAGAGGCAGCACGAGATCAAGGTCCTTGAAGAAATCTCTCCTTCATCCATAATAACCTGGTAAATATACCTTTTAAATATGGCTGTAATGGTCCTTTTGTATTTTATATTTGATCTAAAACATAGTTAGAACCAGATTGCGATATAGTGGAAAAAGTGGAGCCTGGATGGCATTCGATCAGTGCAACAGATCAGTTTATAGGCAGAATTAATGCACCACATAAGTTTGTGTTCTCATATTTACTGTCTTTAAACAGTATTGTTCCATTGCTTCGTTTGGATCCTAAAGTACAATTCCCCAGACTCCTGCCAGTCTAGTCAGCTTTTCTGTTCCCAAGTTCAAAGCTGTGTTGCAATTGTGGTGTAAAAACCCACAAGGCATTTTACATCATCATCATCCAGTTTAGCAGTTGCTCCCAGAGCCTAGCCAAAACCGTTCGTACTCATGGGAACCCTGCAAATAAACTCCCTCCCGTTGTATACAATGTTCATACTGATGCATCACTTTTCTCCTGTTTGTAATGGTGGTCAAATCACATCTAATGCCTCTCCTCTAGATCTCTCGGGGTCGCCATTTTGACGAGAATCTCTTGCTCGCTGATCTTGTGACATGTCAGGGTTGTTTTTCCCAGTTTTTTAAGCTTTCAGTTCAAATGTGATTTGCAAGCTCTCCGCGGATGAGTTAATGACTGCCTATGTGTGTCTTGTCTTTCTGCTCTTGTAAGTAGTCTGCTTTTTAATGAGCAGGGACAGAGCTATCGGCCTGTATCAAACAGCCACATTACTGACTTTGATACCTAATCTAGTGTTGCTCTCTATGTAGACTGAGGTAAAGGAAAAACAGGCCATGACAAAAGGGGTGACGGCATCTGTGCGTGAATAGAGTACCTCTGTGTGCGGTGACAGGTCTACGTGAGCCCTTAAAAACACCATTTTATCGCGTGGACAATTACTAATCATTTGCTCATTTAACGTTCCAATGAGAACCCCGGGGGGAAAAGGAACGTCTTGCTCATTTCACTGTAAAGAAATGTGCTGTGCCTGTGTGCAAATCTGGACGCTGGGCTGGGTTTGCATGTTTTTCCAAAGTGAACACCAACTTTTTCCAGGCATGCACTGACAACGCTCTGCAGTCTCCCTGTGGGCTAAATCGTTTCTTCAAATTCCACGTCCATACACTAGGAAAAGTTGTGGCGGACCTCTTCGCTGCACTGTTTAGTCTACTTTAATCACCAAGTGGTTGGGCATCGATGTACTTTTACCATTTGGATGAATCTCTACTGGTATTTTCTTCTTTCTTAGATACTTTTAGAAGTGGCTCTTATTAAAGGAGAAGACCCTTCAGATACACCAGCCCTATCGTTCCTTTAAACGTGTGCAGTCTTTCCAAGGACAAGTGACATTGAAATAAATACAGGAAACACCTGAAGGCCTTCCAAGTTTCAGCCACTGGGGATATAGCTATAGACAGAGACAGAACTGACTGACCTGACTGTTTTTTTTACAAACTCCCTAACATTCCATTAGTCAATCACCATGTCACGCTGGGGGAGGAAAGATGTGAAGAAGACCCCTGAGGTGATCCGCACTGTGACAGAAGGGCTCAAGTCCCTGTACCGCAAGAAGCTGCTGCCTCTGGAGCAGTTCTATGGCTTCCATGACTTCCACTCCCCCAGTCTCGAGGAGGCAGACTTCGATAACAAGCCCATGGTGCTGGTGGTGGGACAGTACTCCACAGGAAAGACCACCTTCATCAAGTACGGCATTACAACTTCATCTGTATCACCTTAGTATGGATGCAAACGATGTGTTTATCTAGCTATGCCAATTATCCCAATTTCTAAACGATGCTATCTTGACATACCGTTCGATGCGAGGGAATTAACTGGCACCGCTGCGTCTGTGACTGACAGGTACCTACTGGAGCAGGATATCCCTGGGAGCAGGGTGGGGCCTGAGCCCACCACCGACTGCTTCACTGCCGTCATGCATGGGGAGGTGGAAGGAGTCATCCCCGGGAACGCCCTCATCGTAGACCCCAACAAGCCCTTCCGCAAGCTCAACCCCTTTGGAAACACCTTCCTCAACAGGTGAGTGCAGGGACTACTTTCACACAGTGTTATGAGTAATGATTCCACCGAGAGAGCCAGCTAGATACGTGGGATAACAGCATGAAAGGGAGAGACTGCGAGAGGACCCCGAGAGGGAAAGCAGAGCGGGGAAAGAGAGATAACAGTGTGCCAGTATTTGCTCTATGGAATTTCAAGTCCTGGTGCCAAATTTCAGAGCGGGGAGGCACTTGCCTTATTTGTGGAAAAATGGAGAAAGGGAGCGATATCGCACAAGTGAGTGATGAAAGCGAATGCACTCAGGGGAACTGTAAATTCAAATACAAGGTCGGTCAGAGGGCTGTAGAGCCTCTCGGGGCGAAGACACAGACCTCGGTAGCCTCTGGGAATGTGTAAAAGGGACACAACACTGAAGTTCATTCTCCTATACTCTGTTTACTTCCCACACTGCAAGTTTTCTCCGTGTTTTTTCGTCGAAGTCACGTGTATGACAACAGACAACAGACTGGCCGAAACGTAACAGGAAATGCGCAGAGCTCCTAGAGACGGTAGAGTTCTGGTGCTCCTCTTCCAGGGGAGTCCCTCTCTACCTCTTGCAGGGTGTGTTTGTGAACAATGTTTGCGTCACTCCTTCTGCTTTGACTTCCTGTTCTGGGAACCGGTGGGCTCGTTAAGCTCATAAACTGCAGGAAGTTAGCGGTGTTGTTCTAAGCCGCACATCATTAGCGGGGCCTTATTGTTTGATTCTGGCAGTAGTGGTCATTTTCCTTCAGGAAGCCCGGAGCATTGAGAGGCCTGCTTCGACACAATGGCCTGCTGTGGGAGGGGAGGGGGCAGCTTCCACTACGCTCCTCAGATCACATTCGCTGCCTCGATAACATGTAGCCGTGTTTCACATTATCCAGATTCTTTCCATCCATTTCTTTGAGGGAGCATTTGCTCAAATCTAACCTCGCTGACCCCGGGTAGATGTTAACTCCAACATTGTAGCGTGTGTGGAGTGTTTCCCCCCCCTCCAATCCCTCTGATGAATTCCAGGTTCCAGTGCGCCCAGCTGCCCAACCAGGTCCTGGAGAGCATTAGCATCATCGACACGCCGGGCATCCTATCCGGGGCCAAGCAGAGAGTAAGCCGAGGTGAGGGAAGTGGCAAAGGTGAGGAGAGGGGGCGTTGGGGGGGTCCCGCAGAGACACGCATCCCTGAACCTCAAGCTCACCGACTCATCTCTTCTGTCGCACCGCGCTAACTCATGGGACCAAATGAGTTCTCTCACAATAACACTTGGCAGCAGGGCAAGCACAACTCTCAGCAGTACATAGAGCAGCGATAAAAAAACGCAATTATAAACAGAGAGCAAAGAGAAAATGGCATCAACGCATCTGGAAGAATGTACTGTTGAGACTCAATAATAATCTTACGCTATCATCCATCTAAGGTTATTCACTTTTCTATCCATCCACCCTTTGTTCAACCCATTATCACTTCAATCAATGTGCATGAGCAACTAACAAGATTAAGTATGTTGGTACAGATGAAAGTAAAAAGGAATGAAAACATGTTTTTAACTGCCCATAGTGGTGGAAGAAGTGCTGAGATCCTTTACTTAAGTAAAAGTATCAATACAGCAATGTAAAAATACTCCATTACAAAAATACTCCATTACAAGGAAAAGTCTTGCATGAAAAATCCTACTTAAGTAAAAGTACATAAGTATTAGCATGGAAATGTACTTAAATTATTAAAGTAAAAGTAGTGGTTTGGTTCCTCTGAATATTTGTTGGAGCTGTGAACAACTCAGACATCTGAAATGTGACCCCGACTACACATTGCTTTTTGGAAGACGTCAAAAGACCAAAAGGTTGGAAACCACTGGTTTCATCTTTAACAATGTGTTGGATTTTAAAAGATTGGTATATTATCCATTGTGTCAAATCTTCATCTGAAAAGTAACTAGTAACTAAAGCTGTCAGATAAATGTAGTGGAGTAGAAAGTACAATATTTCCCTCTGAAATGTAGTGGAGTGGAAATAAGATGAATACGATAAGATAATCCTTTATTTGTCCCGCAGTGGGGAAATTTGCATCGTTACAGCAGCCAAAATAGGGGATAGAAAAGATCAATTAAGACAATAAAGGTTGTAGTAAACAAAAAGGGAGGTAATAATCAAAAATACTATACAAAATACTATACAAACCAAGATACAGGAGAACACTGTAGCAGCATTATAAACTTAAATAAAATATACAAAAATACAGAATATACGGAATATGGCTCAGAGATATGGATATTGCACAGGGATTTATATTGCACGGTTTATCAGTTCTGGAGTGTGTGTTTTTTTTTTACTGGGAGCAGTGTTTGTTAAACAGTCTGACAGCTGCAGGAAGGAAGGACCTGCAGGACCTTCCTTCACACACTTAGGGTGGCGCAGTCTGTCGCTGAAGGAGCTCTCCAGTGATGAATTATAAAGTAGCTTAAAATAGAAATACTCAAGTAAACTACAAGTACCTCAAAATTGTACTTAAGTACAGTACTTGAGTAAATGTACTTTGTTACTTTCCACCACTGACTGCCCATTGCTATTTTACACCTTTAAAGTCAAGGTGTTGTTTCTTCTGAAGATGGTATCATGTCTGAGGTCGAAGCTATAGAAGGTGTTGTGGTACGTGTGACAGATACAAATGAAGAGTTGTGAAGGGTCTGTGTCTATGTTGACCCTCTCCCCTCTCCTGCTGGGTGTCTGTCTGTCTGTCTCTAAACCTGTGCGTCTTGCCCGCTGCACATTCAGACTTCAGAGTATCTTCATCATCCACCCTCATGTCTGAACAGGCTACGACTTCCCGGCCGTGTTGCGCTGGTTTGCGGAGCGCGTCGACCGCATCATCCTGCTGTTTGACGCCCACAAACTGGAGATATCGGACGAGTTCTCCGAGGCCATCGGCGCGCTGAAAGGCAACGAGGACAAGCTGCGCGTGGTGCTCAACAAGGCGGATATGGTGGGCACCCAGCAGCTGATGCGCGTCTACGGCGCGCTCATGTGGTCCCTGGGGAAGGTGTTCGGCACCCCGGAGGTGCTGCGTGTCTACATCGGGTCCTTCTGGTCTGAGCCCCTGCTGGTTCCGGACAACCGCAAGCTGTTTGAGTTGGAGGAGGAGGACCTGTTCGCCGACATCCAGAACCTCCCCCGCAACGCAGCCCTGCGCAAGCTCAATGATCTGGTCAAGAGGGCACGTCTAGTTAGGGTGGGTGGCTCAATTGTTCACTTAATCTATATTGTAGCCCTACTAGACTACCAGATACACATTACTACAGTTTAGTCATATTTTGTCTGTTGTGTTGAAAGCTAAATAGATTTACCCTCTTAAATCTGCAATAAAAGACTCATGAAGGTCCAGGGAACTGTGTGCATTTAAAAAAACACCCTGCTATGCTTTTCTGTATTTCAGGTCCATGCCCACATCATCAGCTATCTGAAGCAGGAGATGCCCTCTGTCTTCAGGAAGGACAATAAGAAGAAGAATCTGATCTACCAGTTGCCAGTTATCTTCTCCAAGATCCAGCTGCAGCACCACATCTCCCCTGGAGACTTCCCAGACTGCACTAAGATGCAGGTTAGTCTGAGGAACATCTGCTGTGCAATTTGTGTGTATTTGGGCTTTTCATCTTTCCTCAGTTTTGATTCTACTGGCCAATAAATATTTTGTTCTTAATCAAGGAGCAACTGATGGTTCATGACTTCACCAAGTTCAAGACCATGAAGCCCCATCTGATGGCAGCTCTGGATGAGTTGCTCTCTACCGACATCGCCAAGCTGATGCCCCTCCTGCGGCAGGAGGAGCTGGAGGCGGGGGAGCAGCTAGGGGTGCAGGGTGGAGCCTTCCTGGGAACCCGCGCCGGGCCGTTCACAGAAGGGGACCCCTTTATCGCGGAGAGTGGAGAGGACTATGACGAGGAGATTGACTGGGTGGTGACCAAAGACAAGCCAAAGTATGACGAGATCTTCTATAACCTCGCTCCCAACGAGGGGAAGCTGAGCGGCACCAAGGCGAAGGACTGGATGGTGAGCACCCGGCTGCCCAACTCAGTGCTGGGTCGCATTTGGAAGCTGTCGGATGTAGACCGAGATGGCATGCTGGATGATGAAGAGTTTGCCCTGGCCAGCCACCTGATTGAGGTGAAGCTAGACGGCCACGGTCTGCCCCCTGAGCTCCCAAACCGGCTGATCCCGCCCTCCAAGCGCAGGCAGAAAGGTTCTGATGCGTAGACCCGCCACCCAGCCCCTGGAGCTGAGAGAGACTCTCCTCTAAGGGCTAACACACGTATGCTACTGTTTCTATTTGGTTTTACTTTTGTGTTTTTTCCCTCCAGACCCTGAGTCAAAATACAATGTGAGGTGGATTCAGCTACTTTTCTGGGACTGGTTTCAATCTTGCACGATGGAACATGTAAGGCCACCCCCCCCTTTGCAGCCTTGCAGTCTATTGAGTTAAAGTAAGTGCTCCGTGTCAAAGATTCCTATGAAAAATCACCCAGTTCTGGTTACTTTTTTTTCTTTGCTTTTATGATGCGCTTTTAAAAATATTTACTTTAGTGTTTGCTGAGCAGAGGTAAATAAAGGCGCACTCTAAGTAAGCAGTATTCACCACATGTATTTACAAATTGTTGAAAGGATACAGAACTACATCTTTTCGTATTAAACAAACCTTTCGTTTTAACATTCCTACAGTGACTAGACCAGAGTGCTACAGTATTATATTTAGTGATAACGGAAGCCTCTGCCACTTGATTTTCTGGTCATTCCAGTAAGGGTATCATCTTCAGTGCATTTACATGTACTGTAGCGCGAGATACCATTTTCTAATCATGTCGAAAGACGAAAGGTTTTGCTCAACTGATGTATTTTAAGCGTTCTTGAGTCAGACTGCCAGTGCAAGTCCAATAACCTGAATGCACTTTTTCCATTAATGCTTTACATGCAGAGGTGTAAAATCCAGGTTCAGAAAGTAAAAGGACTTGCCAGGGTTTTATTTTGACGTTCTAACTGGTTCCATTCTCCAGCATGGGGAGGGACGGAGAATTGTGATCACCTGGTTAAGAGCACAGGTGGAGGAAAATCCTGGCAGGACTTTTACTTTCTGAGCCTGAGACTGTACACCTCTGTTTACATGCCACACATTTTCCACCGTTTTGCGCATCCACTTTATATTTTGTAATTATTGCTGTTTTATATGTTGAGGAACAACATGTTGTATAAATGAATGTCACATGATATGATGAAATATTCAACAAGACTGACTTATTGATATCTTACTGACTACTGTACACAGCTCCACCAACTGTTCCTATGTTAACTATTATAACCAAATAAAGTTTACCAACTGTGTGTAGCGTGTCTTGTGCCCTTTATGTAAGTAGCGATTTCAAAGTTTAAAAGAAAATACATTATTGTACAGCATAAAAATAGCAAATAGTGCATTTAATTTGGCTTTCCTTTTTCTACAAGCTCTTGTTTTATATAATGCTCAGTTGGTCTCCCAGTGACAGATCAGATAAACAGTGACTCACACTCTACCCTGCCAAAACCCCACACCACCATTTTCCAATGCTCTCCCCCATCTCACTCCCTCCATCCCTGGCCTTCTCTCATACACATACCCAATGGTAGGCTGGTGAGTGTGTGAACATAGAACTGACAAGGGATATGTTTTGGTTTTATGCTTCATCCTGTTCAAACTATGTGGTGCAAGTACCACTGTGCGTCCGTATGTAGTCTGTGGGTTTTGCACGAGGCTTTCAAGGCTCGTGAGAAGGGGTGGGCTCCCTGCCTCCCTATTCCACTCCTCCATGGAAAGAAACACAAATGAGAAACAGAGGCAATCCACCCCTTTCCTCCCCGCTCTTTGGTTTACAGTGTGACTCACATGTGAAGAATGTGGTGGGCTGGCCCGAGAGTTATTAATATCTCCTTTCCTAGGGTCCGCTAAGTTTCCTTAGGCTCATGCACAGAATTTAGACACTGTACCTTTATGAAAGACATTAACATCCCCCTATTTGGAGTGTTCCTGAGCTAGACCTACAGCAAACCTCTGCAATATGACGGGGGTAAAAACAGAGAGCTACAGAAAGATTGAAACTTGCTAGGTAGGCTCACAAACTTTTCAATGAGACCAGCAGAAATGTTATTATGGATGTCTCTTGACCAGAAATTATATTTTCTCATATTTACCAATCAGTGCTAGAAATCCCATTTTATCCCATTGAATTGAATAAATAAAAAAAGGTCCTACAAAGCCCCATAGCAATTTGAAGTTGTTTACCTATTACACAATTAGGCCTACTGAGTCATATGACAATTCCACATTTGTTGCACAAAAGCAAAGCAAGTACTTGGAAAGAGCTACAGGGCGCTGCCACAGAACTGGGGCAAAACTCACAGGAATACGACCAGGTCTGAGTGTAGCTTAGACTTGGTCGTATAACTGTGAGGACCATTACTAACAGAGACCCCAAACAATAAAGCTTACTCAACTAAACTGGGGTCTCCATGTACGTCACACGGTGTTTTCATGGGGAATTCCTCACTAGGGTCCCTGCAGTGGAAGAAAACCTGAGGATGACAGTCTGAAGTCTGGAAAGGGGCGACCCCTGGTGGACAGAGGAATTCTACATTAACAAAACATTAAAGGGGTATTTCACCCACGAAAAGACTTTTTCTATCAAGTACTCACCTCTTGATGCCTTGAATCCAGATTCTTTGCATGCTTTCACAGTGAATGACAAACCCAGAAAAACGAGTAAATACTTGATGAATGGAAGTTAATAGGAGGCCAAGTTTAACAGCAGCAAACAATATCAAAAAATCTGTTTAGAAACTCTCACAACTCTTCCAGTATAATCCAAGTGTTCTGTATCCAGTCATATGCACAGTACGTCCAAAACACGTGCATTTTTGCTCAAATTTTACTTTACTTTTAAACCTTTCTGGATTCAGTCTCACGCACATACCGGTTGCACCTGGGCACATTAACCCAACTGGGTTAATGCGCCCAGGTGCAACCCGACACAGGACACTTGGATTATACTGGAAGATACCTGTCCATACATTTCAGTTATATTTATTACACTACATTACATCCATACATTTCAGGTATATTTATTACTGTTTACACTGTTAAGTAGCATATTCACCTGACACTATTTGCACTGCCTATACTGTTTGCTGTTTATACTGACACCTAGCCCTCCTGTTTATTCCATATTTATGTTCATATTTACCCATACTTATAGCCCTCCTGTTTATATTCCTGTTTATTCCATATTTATCCCCATATCCCATATTTATATCCACATTTGTACATACTTCTATTCTGCACTTTACTATTTGCACTTCTGGTTAGAAGCTAACTGCATTTAGTTGTCCCAGTACTTGTACTTTGTGCAATGACAATAAAGTTGAATCTAATCTAATGAGTTGTGTGAGAGTTTCTAAACTGATTTTTTGATATCGTTTTGCTGCTGTTAAACTTGGCCTCTATTTACTCCCATTCAAGTATTCCCTCGGTTTTTGGGGTCGTCATTCACCGTGAAAGCATGCAAGAAAAATCGATCAGTCAATCAAAAATCAAGAGGTGAGTACTTGATAGAAAAAAAATATATTTTGTGGGTGAAATGCCCCTTTAACAGCACAGGGTCCAACTGCAGGTGGCAGGCTGGAGGCAAAGATTGCCTAACCAGCAGTGGTTTGCTCCAGTCAGAGGCACAAACTATTCCGTCAACAAAACAAACAGAACAAGGCATTTTGTCACAAAACGTTTAAGTTTAATTTATATCCAAAGAGGTAAGCAACTGATGAGGAGCATAAAAGCTTAAAGAACTTAAATTTCATTCATATAAAATATTCCCTGTTAACTTCCCGTTCCACATGACACATTGTCCTTCTGACTAAAGCAGATTCAAACCTTGTAACATCAAACATCAAAATCATGTAAAAAAAAATTCAACAAACGTCATGCAAGAACAGTAGTACGTTTATTTTATCCCCCAAAGAGACAAGGCCATCCATGTAATATAATATATCCCCCATGTCAACTATCCATTCCTCACATGGCACATTCTCTTCTGATGACTAAAGCTCTGATTTTAGCTTCCAAAAAATACATTTGTAAATTAAATGATGAAGGCAAATTTATGAGTTTACTATATTCAAAAGCGCTGCACGTTTTTTCAGCTGTTTGCAAAGCAAACAGTAATGTCTGCATTGTCTTAGAAACTGAAATGGTTCTTGACGTCCTTGATCTGCTTCATCATATCAGCAATTTGCTCTCCCTGTTCTTTGAGAACTCCTTGAACACACTTCTTCTGGTGGGCGTTGAGTGACACCGTATTCCTGGCCGGAGTCACTCCCTTATCAACTTGTTTCTTCTGGTACTCCATCTTCATGTTCACCTGCCTGATGCCATTCTCCAGGTGTCTCAGCTGGTCGCTGATGGTCTGCAGCTCCTTCTTCATGTCCTTCTCGCTGTCGGACAGTACGGGCAGCTGGCTTCGCAGGCTACCCAGCACCCTTTTCACCTTGTTCATGATGACTTCCTGGCGATACTTGGCATCTTCATACTTATCAGCCAACCTCTCAGCTGCCTCTCTCAGACTCTTCCTCTCCTCCCTGCACAGAGCCATCTCCTCCAGTTGCGTGTTCTTCTGTCCTGTCAGGAGTCTCACCCTTCTCTGCATCTCTTCGTGGGCCATGTCCTGTTTGAGGATGTACTCTTCCCTGAAGACCTGCGTGGCTCTGCTGAGGAGCTGCAGGCACTCTGGAAGTGGTGTTGACGTGTCCTTGTCTCCTGCCCTGAGTACAAGAGGATTGGTGGAGCTACGTGCCAGGATGTTGCGGATGTGCTGTTCGAAGGAGTCGGCAGCGAGTCCACGCAGGGGGGAGCTGACAGAGCCCGCCCATGGACGGGAACACAGCAGGGGAGGGGAGGGAGGCCGGATGGAGCTCAGCAGGGGCAACAGGATACACTCGTAGGTGCTGGTGATGCAGATCATGGTGGCACCCAGAGCAAGGTCTGATACAATCAAGAAGCCACGCACTGGAGCTGACTGGCTGGTTAAGAGTGGTCTAGTACAGAGGATATGCTCTACAATGCAGCGCTTCTCAGCCGCCAGCTCCTGGAGACTGTCTTTATCCTCTTCGCCTGACTGGAGGAACGTGTGCAGCTTGTTGAACCAGGTTAGCCCCACACTGTGTACCCCTGCTTCATGGGTGCAATGGTACCTGTGCTGGCACAGGGGATCTCTGTGCAGTCTGATTGGGCAGGTGAAGTCCAACTCCTGGGGCTCCTCGTCCTCTCCTGTGGCTAGTTTCAGGGTGAGCTCCAGCTCCACACACTCAAACACATAGAGGGATGGCACCGGCGGCTCCGAGCCATGGATCCACTTCTCCACCGCCCTGGCCTCTTCCTCCTCTTCCGACTCCAACACCACGCAGTGATAGAGCGTGCCCGTCTCTGTGGCAATTACCAGGATGTTGGGCACACAAGGCAGACAGAGAACGGCACAAGCATCATAGCCATAGTTGTCTTCTGCTGCGGGGTACATGGGGAGGGGCCCAATTGGTTTACTAAGACTCAGCCCACTTGCCTGACTGGTGTAGCTCAGGTAGGTCTCCCCGTTTTCATAGAGGATATACAGAGGGTAGACCAGCAGTTCCTTGGAGCACTGGCCCGCCGGCCGCTGAGGGGTGGACGACACCGGCCCAAAGTCAAACGCCACCGCTATCTCGCCGAGAGACGCCGCGTAGGAGCGCACTGGATGGTGGACACTGTCCTCTTCTGACTGGGAGACAGACAGCACTTTGGATGGAGTCTGGGGCGACTTTAATCCATAGAACCGGATGG
>CABFOP010093452.1:0-10143 GCA_900683385.1 Anoplogaster cornuta | reverse complement strand
CCTCTGTGTGTGTGTGTGCGTGTGCGTGTGCGTGTGCGTGTGTGCGTGCGCATGCGTGTGTGTGTGTGTCAGCAGGATTACGTAAAAACTACCAGACCGATTCGCATGAAACTTTGTGGAGGGGTGTAGCATGACCCAACTTAGAATCTTTTGGACTGGATCTGAATCACGGGGCGGATCCAGGAATTATTTTTCACTTATAGGAGTTATTCATACTTCCGACCACCAGAGGGAAAGTGAGGGTAGAAGCAATTCTGACGAGTGACAGTGACACCTGTTACCAAACCCCGCCCCCAGGGTCAGGACTCAGCCATGACTCAGCAACACAGTGGCTGTATCCCAATCGGTCTTTGTCAGATGACGTCAACCGAAGTGCATTCTGGCTGTAGCCGCTATTTTCTAGGTATACCTGCGTTTGTTTCCCTTTGCACAGTCTGTACCGCTTGCTGTAGCTACGAGATTACCTGATTAAATCACCAAACTGGAGAAGCATAAGAAAAATGAGAGAATACCATATCGAGACAAACTCAACAAGGATGCTAGGGATCGGTATTTAGATAAATTGTCATCTGTAAACAATGTTGATTGTGGTCATCTGTCAACCGCTGCAACCAGTTTATATGAAAATCGATGCTGACAACCCAGAGTATTTTCTTTGAGTGTGCTTCCTTTGAAATGGTACAGTTGTGCTGTGTGAAAAGATGCAATAATAAGTCCCACGATGGAAAGTTAGAAAACTTGACCACAAGGCAAGATTTTTTACGTTTCCCATCTGGAAAAAGGGCCAGGGACCGCAGGTAGAGGAGATCACAAAGAGGCGTCGGATGGCCTGGGTTGCAGAGGTGAGATGCAAAGAAATCACTTTCGCCAAGATATCTCCGTTCATGTCTCTCGGCATCTTCATAACTGGTAAGAAAGAGAGTTTTTGTTAGTTAAATAACATTATTAAATGCGTTCATTTTATGTCTTCTAAAGCAGCTAACGTTAACGTTGTATCCGTGCGGATTGGCCGTGCTAGTAACATTAGGACCGTGTTGTTGCAGTCCTTCAGTCGAAATGTAGACAAATCCTGCACCCAACCATTGGTGAAATGTCCGGGGGCTTCAAGGGATTTATAGTTCCTAAACTGTTCAAATGTATACACACTTATACCGTGAACAAGATAGTTGATAATGTCCCAGTACGTGGTAGGAGGCAGCAATGCGGGGTCAGCACTCCCAACTTTTTGCTGTGAGGTCGTATGGATCAATGTTGTTTACAGATGACAATTTAGCTAACAAAGGTAAACAAACGCAGGTATACCTAGAAAATGGTGCTTCGGTTACGTCGGTCACATCACTGACAAAGACCAATTGAATCCCCGTAAATTTTGAACCATTACCTCTCACTGCCATTTGGGGCATACTGTATGTGCCTAGTGCAGATTTAACTAGATGCTTCGGATTTATACATAGACAGTAAGAAATGGATGGTTAAGCATGCAGACAGGGCCACACCTCAACCTGCTGGGAATTGGCGGAGTGTATAACAGGCACCAAAACTGTTATAGCAAATTAAATGACCCATCACAAACGTATTAGAGATCCGTAGCAAGCATTTCCAGACTGAATTAAAACCATTGCACTGGTTCTTTAACAGTCGTCTACAGTGTTATTTGTGAAACAGACACAAAAGCATTACTGCTGTATATTTAAATGCATGCAGGTTGGAAACCTTAGTCAGCAAGCCAATCTCTCCCATCTCACAATATGCCACACACAGCCCGAAAAAGAAAGGTGATGGAAAAACAACCAGACAGCTGTTTGAGTGGAGAATTGGAGTTGGTATTGGAATTGCATTATTCAGGCTAGCAGGCAGGGGGGCCTGGGGAACGCCATGCCTGGCTGAACTGGTAGAAAAGCACAGGCTATGAGCTCATTGGTTCGCTGGAGCGCTGCTGCCTGAATTTTTATGGTCCCTGGGAATGAGAGTACGGCCGGTTAGTTCATTACACTGAAAGCTCCTGAACATTGTGTCCTTATTATTACCACCCTTGGATGGACGTCATTTGTACAACCATGTGTACATTTCATTAAATCCTCAAACTCACTCACTGCCACAGTGCTACGTTTGTAATTGCACTTGTTTTAGAGAGAGAAAAAATAAAGGAGGACAGACTAAGGAGCGATGGTATGTTAAGGTTTGACTGCTGCTGGTTTTTGAAGGCTGATACCAAGCTGATATTTTGTGCCAACATTCAATATCTTTAAATTTGACAATTTGGCCAAAGAAATTTTAAAAAATTATTCAGTGAGGAATTTGTTTCATTAGAATCAGTTCAGGTTACAGGCTTCCCATACATAACCAGTGTAGTATTGATCTGTACCACAATATTATGTCAGAGGTGGACCACACTGACCGGACCAGATCCCATTTTTAGTAAAATGCCAATATTGGGCCCATATATTGTCATATATGATCCCATATATGCTCCTGCCTTGTAGGTGGTGAAGATCAATGTCTGCTACTGGAAGGAGAAGGAGCCTGGGACATACGGCGTGAAGCAACGCTTTCCCTGCTTCTTACAGGTGGCATGTGAGGAGGGCAAAGATCACATTTATGGCCTCCCGTCCAATGAGTACCCAGGCCTGATGAAGGTGAGTCACAGTGCAGGATCCGGTGGCGTTGTGTAGGAAGTTCAACATCAACCCAAAAAATTACAAAATGCTCACAACATGGTATTATGGAATGTAAAATTTATGTTAACAGCTTTGAAACAGTTTTGAACTGATATCAGAAAGATATGCAGGCAAGATGCAGCTATGGACAACTATGGATAGGATAGAGGTCCAAGGGACTCTTCAAGGAAAAGCCTCTCTTGCATGTCTAGTTCAAAAGAACATGTTAAAAGCATACGGCAAAGTGTTGCAGCCGTGCTGTGGCCTTCATCAGGGTGTAGCGCTGCATGAACAAGATGCAATAATGTGTTCTTTTGAACCAGCCATGCAATACAAGCATTTTCATTCTGTTGCTTGAAGAGTACCTTTTTCATTGAAAGCTCATATGTAACATGTTTCAAATGTACGTGTTTTGTCCTTTGATGCAGATTTTAGCATGTCCATTCTAAGTATCTGATCTGTACATTTGGAAAATCCATACAAGAAAATATCTGATCAATATTTGTCCTACCTCAACAGTTCCAACATTTCAGATTAGCTCTGGGCATTAGTTCAGCTTTGTTTTGCTTTCATTTGATATTACATCTTAGAGTTCAGAGACTAATAGCAGACAACATGCATGCAAAGGAGGTGGGGGGGACAGATGGCGATGCCACATCACCATTCTAAAAAGCGTCAATATATATGCAGTATGTAACAATGAGAAGGATATAGGAAGTGAAGGATGCAGATATGTGCATCGTATAAAACAGGCCCACGGAAAGCAAACCTTTTAGTGTTTTATATAGAAATAATCTCACCATGCACTGTGTTACATTGTGCATCCATGTCTCCAGGTGTGCTACCACATGGGCAGCGAGACGGACCCAGACGAAAGAGACAGGCAGACAGACAGGTCCGATATCGACGTCCTCCAGCGGTACATCGCCCGCTGCTTCCCTGGCCTGGTACCCAAACCTGCCATGGTTGAGAGCTGCATGTACACGGTCAGCACCAGCACTTTCAAATCCCAGTCTTGAGTTCAGGCTATTTTGCAACTTTATTTAGAAAAAACAACACAAACAAACCAGGAAAGAAGATATTTTTTTAGATTGTGGAAGTGCTTCGACTTATTTGGGGAAAGTCATGGGAAAGTCAGGGAATGTTCTGTTAGGGCCACGGTGTGAAACCGTGTTCCTTTCCAGAATCTGCACGTGAGTGTTTTAACAGCTGCGGTGTTTCATACATTGCAAGGCTACAATTCACAATTCACATCATCATATAAACGTAAATGTAAACCCAAAGAGAAAGCTGTGGCTGCTCCTGACAAAATGTGTACAAGCTGCATGGCCTTTATTGGACAAGAGTATTGAGTCAGGAAGTCAGAAACTGAGATCCCAATTAAAATCTGTCTAAAGTAGAAGACATCCAAACTCGGCTTGAAACTTGGCCTGGTACTGGTACAGTAATTGACATTTGTGAACAAGCTGGAAATACTGTATGTGGTTTCCAAACAGAGCCTGGAATGGTCTGTACTTTTCAAACCAACATATTTTGTAATCATGGGCAAAAAGTGACAAGTTGGTCTAGGGAAAAGGGTGTAGTTCCTCCTAAAATCGGCATCCTATAATTTGTTTTTGCAGGTCACACCGGACCGCCATTTTGTGCTGGACTACCACCCCACCTACAGCAACATTGTTATTGGAGCAGGATTCTCAGGTGTGTAAGTGAGGATGTATGATGTTTGGTATGAAATGACGGCTGTCGTATCTGTTTAAATGCAGAAATCTGAGCTCATATATGTAAACCTCCAGGGATGGACGCTTTTGTTCAGCCGAGAGGTTTGCTGCTGTACCAATTCTACTTCATTGAACTTAAACACTACTGGAATAACAGATAGGTCTGGATCTACTCATATGGTGCAACTTGTGGCACAGCGCAAAAACAAATGCAGCTGCAATTAGTCCAGCAAGGTATTTACTAAGACTGGCTAAATGAACATAGGGCAGGTAAGTCATTAGAACTGTGAACCCGCTCACTAGCCATAGCCTAGTGAATAGGTCTAATAATTAAGTTAAAGTAATAATTTGCAAACTTTTTATATACATAAATGTAATTTTTGCTACTCTATCTGAATGATATATCAGAGTAATCCAACCTCTATCCAGTTCATGAAAGCTTTTACATCTGGTGTCAGGTAGGTCTTAACTGGGAAAAATCCTCTAGAGACAGGAAGTGATGCATTTTACATTTCCAGTTTGTTTGGAATAACTAGAAGAACTGGGTAGTTAGCATGAGCAGTAATAGCTGGCTGAACAGACAAAGAAAACAAACTCCATCACCAGAAAATCCAAGGAAAAATACGTTACAGTACTGGACACACTGTTTGATTGACTGTGATCTCAAAATAAATGTACTATTCCTACTATTGTGCCAATATCCTGTTTAGGTTCTGAAATCTGTACTTCCATTACCATGGATGGTTAGGCCAAGATTTCTAATTTATTATTGAGGTTACTCAAGAACATAAATGATGATAAAAGTACAACTCAAATCACTGTAGCCTATAATTAAATATCAAATGGCCTATGTATTAGACTCAGAGGTCTTCCACTAAGGTGGCAGAAGCCGGAAATGGGACATCTAAAACTCAAGCTACTGGCTTCTGGATTGGTACATTGGTCATTCAGTTGAATACAATATATTGGAATAACCAAATAAAGAGCTTTTAAATGCAGATTTTTTTCCCCCATTGTCAAACATTGTAACTGTTTGGCGCAATCCCAAAAAGGATGTTTATTTCAGCTGGGTATTTATTTATTGTAGGCTATTTCCCTGACATGATGCATCCACCAAGCTGCTACCATTACAATGAAGCTTCCCTGTATATTAAGACACACTTTTTTAGTTCTTAACGAGCGTGCACAATCAGCAGATAATTGTGAGCCTCTGACGTTTATAAATCACATCTGACAATTTCTATATTTCCCTCCCTCTGTTTGGCGCTCCAGCCTCAAATGCAATAAGGCAAAAGCACAAAGAAAAGGAATGTCCTGGATGATTTAATGATTTTTTTTAATGGCCCGTGCACTCTGTTAGTAGATCAGAAAACAAGACTTTTGCTTCCACTGCTTGGTAGATCCGGCCAAAGTATGGGAGGATAACACCAAAAATACAAATAATTTTACTTGTGGAGTGTAAGAATGGGTTTAAAGGGGATTTTACAAAAACGTTTTTAGGGAACAGAGCTTAATTTGCTCACACAGTATTCAGAGTTTCCAAATATCCGCAAAGCCCCGGACACACCAAACATTCCTCCCAGAGACAGAGCTTCAACTTTTAATGAGACTTTCTTGTATATTGTGAAAGACGAGGAGCCTTCGCTTTGGGTCCGGACTTGTGTTATTCTCTAATTAACATTGTTCGAGGCACCCAGGAGGCCGACTCGGCCCCACCCTCTCTCTCTGTGTCGGTGGTCTTCTCCTGGAGTTGCCTTCAGGGTCTGCTGGCACGTTTCCATCTGCTCCCATATCCTTCTCCTTCAGCTAATTATATCTGTAATTAATTTTCTGCTCCTGATTTTCTTCTTTGAGAGGACCAGGCAGCGGCTGCAATAACGGGGCATTTAGTGCAGGAAATTTACTGCGGGGTTAGAAAACATCATTGAAGAAGCCAAGTACTCAATGCAAGGGCAGTCATGGTGATTCTGTGGCGCGTCAGGTTGCCCAGGCCGTCCTTAAAGAGTCAATTCGGCCTCTTCTAATTATGCTATTTGTCTGTGTTAATGATTGGTTAGAATTGTCACGCCATGCCCCTCCACATTTTTTTAATTTGCTCATCTGGATCAATGGAAAGAACTCATTCCCCAAGCCTGGTGCCGTGGCAGCAAAGAAGATCAGTGCCATATTCAAGAAGTTCACAGGGCTTATCCGTAATACTAAAAAAAAAAGTCTTGCTGTCCTCCCCCTCCTTCACCGCTTGCATTTGTCATCAAGGCCCAACACAAGTGCTTTAAAGCAAGTCCTGGGGGGTTGCCATGGTTACAAAGTCACCCTGTGCGTTTGGCCAGCTATCGAGCTTTTTCCATTCTCCTTCTCTGGCGAGATGAAAATGCACGTGGCCAAACTGTCAGAGCCGAGCTTTTATGACTTCAAAACCAGGCAGAATCCACAGGAGCTCAGAGACCTTTGTCAGATGGTGATGTGCTGCGTTCCTCTGTTGACATTCACAATTTGCCTCTCAGACCTTAGCAACAAGGAGAATTAGACTACATCTCGAAAATAGACGCTTTCTCATCTCACTCCTGGGCTCGAGCACATATACCCATCACCCAGAGAAGGGACAAATCTCCCTTAATTTAACGTTTGGTCTTGACTCACTAAGTGAATAGATGCCCAGTGACAGCCAAGTGCAATAGCTCCGTTCTCCTTTGACGTATTCACTCATGCAGGGCTCAAACCCATCGCCTGACTCAGACAATGGGGCGTGAGGCGCAGTCTATTTATAGGATAACCACAAGGTGCAGGGCATGCATTTCCTCGCATTATGATTTTGATTCATCTAACGTGGTTTGATGACCTAGGCGCACTGCTCATTGTGATTATTTCTTGTCCCTAGGTCACGGCTTCAAGTTTGGACCAATGATTGGCAAGCTGCTGTGTGAACTCAGCCTGGGAGAAGTGCCCTCCTATGACCTTTCGCCTTTCAGAATCAGACGCTTCCAGGCAAAGTCTAAATCAGTGTTATAGAAGCAGGACTCATCTGTGTGCTCAGATGGAAGATGTATGTGTGCTGCAACCTAAAATATTTCCATATTAGTTTGGCTTCTGTCTCAGGAACAAATAATTTGCAAAGAAAGCTGAACTGTAATTTTGCCTTAAGTCTTAAATTGTTGGGTGTTGTTTGGTATGGCGTAATCAGTCTGTGATGCCAATTCCACCCGGTGAGATTATTTTGCATTCAATGGAAGCACCTGTCATGAAGCCAATGATTGGAGCAGACACCTATCCGAATCAATCAAAAATATGGACACCAGCCTGAAGATTCTTACTATTGAACAGTCTACCTCCGAGCTGTTTATGAGGCTACCTCAAGTCAAGTCAAGTAGAGTTTATTGTCATTTCAGTAGTACATGTACATGTAGTACATACAGCCAAATGAAATGTCGTTCCTCACAAGACCATGGTGCAAAAGCAGAACATACACACACACATAATCCAACCAACATAATAAATAAAGAATTAAGCTTAAAGAATATAATAAAGAATATATATAATAAAGAATATAGCTTGCATACCACATACTCGTCCTTTTCACTATTGTTATGACACTGCACTGTGGTGTCGCCTGGAGAGCCATATGACATCTAACCTACTTTATATGATAATGGATGTTTGCATGGATTTACCTCTGGTTGAGAAAAGTGGATAAGAAACAAGAGCTGTGAAATTGGAAGAGTCTGGTCCGTCTCTATTAACGAGGAATCGGCTGCTGTCATGCTGTCACTGCTTTCACTTGGACCAGGGACTCATCCAACATCTACAACTAGATCCTAACATTGTTGTGCAATTGTGAACGCACCCATCTGTGACAAATGGTAGTAAACTTAAAAAAAACTGTAACCTTATTGGCTTGTATGATTTCATGCATCAGCAAATCTCCCTCTTGCCCTGAGTTGGCCATTTCACCAACTAAGCACATGGTTAAAAAGACATCAGCCGTGGAGCCATTTGTCTATGCGCAGCCAGCTGCGTGCTCAGTCTTCACTGGTGGGATATTGCCTGAATCTATTTCCCCATGTACCAGTAAACATTTTAATCACTAATCAGCCGGCCTATTACAATGATGCCAACCAAGGCCATCAGCGGGAATGGGAAAATTATGCAGCGAAACGCTAGAGATCAGTGAGCCATTTGCTCCCGTGCCTCTAAGTGACTTCAGATGGATAGCAAAGAACCATTATGCAAATGACAAGAATTAGAAGTACATTAAACATGCAAATGAAAATATTCAACCACCAATAGTCATCAGCCAGAGCCAACTGAAACACCCCTCTGGAAAATTGTATAGCATGTATATCCCACAAAGCATTAAAAAAAAACGTTTAGTTGTTTCTACCCATAAATCCTGTGTATACAAGTATCAGACACCTGATTAGTACTCAGTCAGTGTCTCTTAGGTGTATAATTGCTTCATGCCTTGGCAGCTAGTCCAGCTCAGGGTGCTAAAAAAAACAACAGCTAGAACAATCTTTCTCAAAACTGATGTGACATTGGAAAGATTGAGAAAAAAAACCATTGCGATTGAGAATGACAGCAAGAGCCTTTTCCGCATGGCCAGGCTTTCCACTGCTGTAGAGAAATCTGCCACCACTGTCATGAAAATTTGAGGCAAATGCAGAGTTGAGATCATAAATGACGTTTTCCCAGAATAGGAAGAGCGGTGATGGGGTGATGATTATTTACTGGGGCAGCGATAGCCTAGAGGTGTATTAACCCAGTCATAAGCCAGTGGAGCCAGCAGGATGTGGTTGTACTGGGCAGCTCCCAGTGGCAGACAGTAGAAGACTGTGGTCATACTGGGCAGCTCTAAGGTGTGAATGCGGGTAGCCAGCAAGCATTTTGACATGAATAGAATGATGGCATTTGAGTATTATAAGAGAAATGAAAGGGACCTTTTATTTTGGTGACCTAGTAATATTTTCTGTCTTAGTTCAAGGATGTCAGGTTTGATCACTTGAGTAAAAAGTCAAACTAAGGGTAAAAAGGTAAAAATGCTTACGCTTCATGGGACAGGGCTAAATGGTGAGGTCCACTGTAGACGAAAGGAATGCATTCCAGAAAACAGATGTTGAATAGATGTTGATACGGCAGTGAAAGTGACATTTTTTTCTGAAAGTTAAGACGGCACCTGTAGCCACACAGTGTCGCAGCTGCTACCTGCATCGTTTTGTGAAATTATGACTTAACAGTTCTAAACAGTTTCTAAAGCTGCTTTAATATAAATATCATAATGTGAAATTTTTATGCTGGTTTGGGTTGCTGTCCATCAAATGCCTGCTGGGTAACTATGAATGTGAAACAGCGTGTAGCTGGAAAAGAGAATAGGTATTCCATTATCCCTCGATAAATAAAGTCAAGTCAACGTTTTTATAGCACATTTAAAACAACCACGGTTGACCAAAGTCCTGAACAGGCCCTAAACAGGCTATAAATACAAAACAAAAAATACATGAATATAATAACAGAAAGAATAAATGGAAGTAAAATAAGAATAAAAATTAAAATGAATCTAAACTTGGTTCGCCCTGACACAGGAAAAGATAGAAGAAAGAGCAGGATAATAAAATATAGAAGGAGCAGATTAGTAGAGTCAAGGGAGGATGTCTGTCGGGACTGATACTCTCCCCCTGCCGGACGGGGCTGTCGACTCTACTTCTCTACCCTACCACCCACTTTAAGAGAGGAGAAGTTGAAACCAAGTTAGAACTGGTTTCAAGAAATCACAA
>CABFOP010093434.1:0-11940 GCA_900683385.1 Anoplogaster cornuta | reverse complement strand
AAAATACGCGCGAGTATTAGTGCGGTGAAAATTTAAGGAATCTGAGATTTTGTGGAAGAAAGTCCCGAATTATGTCATACTTGTGGTTTGAAAACATTTTTCACAGATGTAAAGAAACAACCTAAAATGACAAATTATTTAGAAAAATATGTTTGGATAGTTCTGTCCAGTAGAGAACCTGCTACTTTAGTGGCCTCTAGTGGCAACTTTGTGTAATTCATGCTTCTTGGGAGTAAATTCAGATCCATAAAATAAATTGCAAAATCCTGGAGCCTGTGACCTACCTGCTGTGAGATGGCGGGCCGGCTGGTCACCTGCGCAGTGAGAGTACCAATAATGACCTGCAGGTGGCAGTCTAGAGCGTCATCGCAGAACTGCAGGGCTGCCTGACACACCGCCATCAACAGGTCACAGCACAGAGAGAGGCTTCGGTTAGAAACCTCATCACACTGAACTGGTCTGGGACGGGAGAAAGGTTAAAGGGTTAGGGTTATATATTTATATATGTGTGTGTGCGTGTGTGTAGGTGATATCTATGTGTGCAAATGTGTGTGTGTGTACCAACCCGCTGATATGGTGGATGAGTGTGTAGATGATGTCCCTCAGGACGAAGGCCCAGGCTCCTCCCAGACCGTCCTTCACCTCCCTGAGCAACAGGCTGACAAACAGGTGATACATCAGGAGGATGCGATGCCGCTCGTAGCCGTTGGTCGTCTCCGCCACCCTCTCACACACCGCCAGCAGAATCCTCTGGATGGAAATCTACAAGATAAATCGACGGCAACGGGGATAGCAGTGATGACAGCAGCACAAAGACAGGACAGGGAAAGGAAAGGGGAATAAAAGCGTTAAACATAAGACAATCTGTGGCTAAAACAATTCAAAGGCTATCATTTTGATTTGTTGAGAAGGAAGTAGCTCGACCAAATATAATAACAAAACTCATATTAAGCCAGAAATGAGACATCTTACCGGGTTCTTGGACAGAATGGCTACCAGGGACTTGTGGTTGGCACTGTGACACTTGCTGAGGTAGTCCAGTGTGGCTTTGATGACATAGGAGCTGAAGTACGGTGGGTTTGGTGCAGGGTCCAGCTCCCTATGGACGGTTATCATGCATTTTTCCTTATTTTGCAGGGTTTATTATTTACACACATAGATGGATAGAATAATGGATACTTCGCTAATCCCATTGGGGTGTATACATATTCCCATGTCATCTCTCTCAGTAAACAGTAGAAGGCATAAGGGTTCAAATCATCATTACCCTATGAAGCGTCTGAGGTCTCCACTCTGCCCCTCAGTTGCAGCTCCTTCATACAGAGTCATCAGCAGCTCCACCACGATGTCCGCCAGGTTACTGTGGATCAGGCTGTCGATTTGCTGCGGACAGACGGGCAAACGTGCGGCGAGACATGTAGCGCCGTCCATAACATTAGTCTGCACACACACACAGTTGCACCTGAGCTCCCGTATAGCTTATTAAAACAGAAAAACGTACCCGACGACTCTGCCCTCACCTGTTTGCCCAAGCAGTTGGCATCTTTGAGCAGGTCGTAGACCTTATGGGCCTTCTCTCTCTGCTGGGCAACCTGTGTGTCCTTACTTTGCAAGGCAAAGGAAGGCAGGATGTTGACCATGATCTTAGGGAAGCAGTCTGCCAGCAACTCTCTCCAGTCCTTCCCAAGATGGCTGCCGATAGACTTCACCTGCTCAAAGTCATCCAGGAAGACCAGATGGGGGATCAGCACCTGGTAGGAGGAGCTAGGAGAGTACAGGAGATGTTTTCCAAACCTTCATTTCCAGGGTTTTTGGGCAACTTGCAAACTTTTCAAGAGCTGGAAGTAACAAATTCACTCAGTGTAGGAACACTGCAAATGACTTAAACAAAGGGAAGCAAACGGCCGCCACAAAACAGCAGATGGGAGCTGCGACATCGAGGGAGAGTTATTTCCTCACCTGTAGAAATCTTCGAGTGTGTCATGGTTGAGGAGGGTGTAGGGGAAGGACTGGAGAGTGTAGCGGTCGTCAGACTGTCTCTGGCCCAGCCACTCAGCCACCAAGTAGTACAGGTGAGAACTGACAAACATTTTCACACTCCTGTAGCCCAGGGCTCTGGATACACTGCACAGCACCTGTGGAGAAAAGAGGGGAAAATAGTACATCTTATTCTGAAAGAGAAGGGGGAACCCTCTCAATTAGTTTATAGGGAATACAATGAACAGATACGCTATCAGAGTATCCACACTTATATATAAAGTATGTTTGAATTGCCACATGGTGGGGAAGATGCTTTAATATTATTTATGCAGGTAATGTTTTCCATTACAAATGAATTGATTATATTACATGCACACTTTAGAGAGTCCTGTCAGCAGTGTATAGCTCATCATTTGTTTCTGCATGAGTGGAGCTGGTTAAACTAGAGGTGCATGTTGCCATGGCTAACAACACAATGTTACCCATCAGGTTTTTGCAATGAACCAACCATTCTACCATGACAGAAGTTGCACATCACAAAAAAAGACACACATTTCTATCACGCACAGACATTTTTTCATTACAGGAACAAACAAAGGTTCTATTTTCACAGTGAAGTTGCCAAAAACCATTTTCGGTTTCAGTGATTCCATCGTCTATTTCCACAAATCGCAGGGCCCTACAGCGGCATCTTGTAGATGGAGGCCGGCAGTCCAGCGTACAGAGAGAAGCAGTGCAAGACCCTCACCTTTTTGATGAGCTGTTCCTCGATGTTGTTCTCCTTGTATGACTGGAAGAGGGAGAATAGAGACTGTTTCTCACAGACTGGGCTGCAACACAACACCACGGACACGCTCTTCAACAAGGTGGCCTTGCGGTTGAAGGTCTCGTCCTGAAGGTCCTCTGAGGAGCTGCTTTTCTGCGTTCACACACACACGAATAAGTACGGACACACGTGGAAAGTCAAAAAAGAGGGGGGGGATATTGACACATAATGAAACTGCGCCTGATTTGTGGCAACACTGCATGTGGACGTTGATCTTACTGGGAACGTCATTCCCTCCTGAGCCTTCAGGTAGACATTCTCAAAGGCCGCCTGCTGCTGTTTAAGTGGCAGCATGTTCCTCTTCTCTGGGTGGTCTGGTCTCATCTCCAGAAACAGCCTGGACACAGGAGGAAGAATGGTGACAATCAGACATGGACGGTGCACGCAATTGATTGAATGTATCCAGTGTTCCTATCTTTCCTGCTGCTTTTAGCTTTCATATTGCATCTATTGGATCATATCTATCTACCTATCGGATGAGTCATCATATCGATTATCTGCAGCCATCGATCAAACCTGAGCTAACACCTTGTCAAGCAGTGCTAGGTTCATGGGGCTCCCGGCTGAAGCCTACCTCTCCAATGACATGGCTGCCAGCATCCGGACGTGATGGTGGGGGTCTGCGAGGTGGGACGGAAAGACGACAGACACCGGGAGCTCCTCCTCCTTCCTCAGGCCCAGGACGGCCCACTTACAACACGGGTCAGCCTGGCAGGAGCGGCAGATGTCAAAAGGAACAATAGTAAATAGTGAAAGTGTCTGGTAATCTTTATACTCCGCCAGCCTTTATTGAGAGGGAGATATATCAGAAATAAATCCAAAATGTATTCCCTATGCAGAAATAAACTGCCATTCCCTGACTTTGTGAGAGCTTACCTCCAGCAAGGCAACCTGACATTGCACTAAAGCAGCTCGCACGCTCGCCGTGGACTTCCCTGTTTGGCCCAGGCTACTACGACAGAGAAAAGAGGTTGAGTTAGTGTCAGAAACTCACATCACAGCAAGTATAGCTACAACATAATTATGAGTAAGTGTAGACAGAAATACAATGGATCAGAGATACAGAACCAGACTCAGTTTACTAATAAACCATACACCAAGTCTGAGACAGAGGGCATCCCTTCAAAAGACTAGAACAAGTATTTTTCTGAGATTGCATACTTCATAGGGTTGGGTATCGAGAACCGGTTCCAAGTTGGAACCGATAACAAATTTCCAAGAATCGTGGATTTGATAAGACACGTGCATTTCGATTCTACTTATCGGTTCCTAACTTCCGCATATTTCAGTCGCGCTCCCGACTGAACCGCAGCGAGCATTTTAAGTTTCACTCACTTGATATGCAAATGAGCATGTAAAGATAGATGAGATGAGACAGAGAAGAGAAGAGACGAGATATCTTGATCTTTGCTGACATGCTGATTTTTCTCCATAAATTTGTTGATCCAGACATCCCACTCTCTTTGACAGTGTTGCTGCCTGTTAAATATTTTGTTATAGTCTAATCTTTTTTTGGTTTGTTATATTTTTGCATTATTTATTAAAATAATTTTGGTTTGTAATTGTTTTTGTTGATCATTCCTTAAAAGAGTAATATTTATTTTTATAAATTAAGGTAAAAAGAAACCATCTTCTTTACTGTTGATTACAGCCTAAATGTGAATAAAGGTTGGCTAATATTTGTTCTTGAAATCTTTCTTTCTTTCTTTCTAAAACATATTAGAATCGGAACCGAGATTCAATAAGAAGAATCGGAATCGATACATTTTAAACGATACCCAACCCTAATACTTAATGATTATTCTTTCTCACAATGATCTTCCATTAAAGACTAAATGCTCCCTGCAGCAGAGGTCTATCTCATTCTAGTACTTGACTTAGTCCATATCTGTCAACATAGTCCCTATAACGTGCCACTAACCGGAACCCAGAGACCACTTGCAGCAGGGCTCCCTGTACATGTTTCATTTCATCTGGCTGGTGGTGGGTTCTCCCCAGGCTCCTGATGGAGGGTAGTAAACCCAGCAGCACAGCAGCACAGATCTCCTGGTCCTGACGGTACAGAGAACACAGGTCCCTGCAAACACAATGCAACACACACACATCATTACCATCAAACCTAATGTATCGCAACAGAGCACATCACATCAACTTAAAACATAACTTACTTCGCCATTTGTCTGAAGGTGCTGCAAACACAACATGGATATTAGTAATAACGCATTTGTGTATTTGTGTAAGAGGATGGTTTCCTTACGCCAGAGGTCTGAGCAGCGAATCAAACTCCTCTGGAGAGAGCGAGTCCTCAGCAGGAAGCTTCCTCAGCAGGACCAGGTACTAGAGGAGATGGTTAAAGCAAAATGATGAGCATTCCTCTTGACAGCAGTGATAAGAAGACAATCCCAAGTTATCAACCATACAGCATTGAGCAAAACAGTAGTGTGCTTTTCTTAGTGCGCTGCTTATTTATATCATGGACAGTGGACCATGACCAAAATCCCCATCATCACTACCTCCACAACAGTTTAACTAACTCCACTTCCCGCCACGCCTAATAATCCCTCTTCGCTGTTCTAAAATCAATGTAAGGTAATTTTCCTTGTTTATTGCTTTTATTAAGCAGCACAAACACACAATTGTATAAAAAAAATAAAGCAAAATCTTGATAATTAAGAATTAAATGTTACTCCTCCACCAGTGCTAGAGGTCTTCAACAGTAGCACATTCATTTAAAATTAACCGTTTTAGGTGTGCACTTAACGGGTATTTTACAACGGCCTTGAACGTGACTCCGCCAATCAGAACCAAGGACTCAAACTACACAAATCACAACAACCACCACCGCCACAATCATAACATAATTCCAATCATTTTCATCATCGTTGCTACCAACACCAACACCTACTATCGCGACTCTCTGGACCAGCTGCTACCCACCATGTTGCAATGCAGGGCTTTGCTGAAGTCTATCTGGTCCAGCAGCAGCAGCAGCCGGCGTCGCACCTCCAGCGGCTTAAAAAGGAGGCCGTGGGCGGGCTGGACGGTGCCGCACTCACACAGGAACTCCAGGATAGCGAGAAGAGCGCGGTCCTGGTGGGACAGATGCTCTTCTGCCAAGAGGCTTTTAGCACCTGAGGGAAGATAGAGCATGAAATCCCACCGGTCGTCTGTATGCACCATTGATATGATGACCAGTGATCCGAGAACTTAAATGGTTTCGTTGGCTCCAGCCCTACAATACAACTTCAACTTCACGGGCAATCTGGTTGAGATTAGCGGTCTTTAATCTATTAGCACAACATAGCTTGGATACTCTTACGCTGTTATGTATCATCAACCTGTGATGTTCAGTGCATTTTGTGATGAAGTGTTATAATTTGCCTTTTTGGTGGTCCCACTTCCCTTCAACCTGCCTCATCTACTTCTACTTCACTTGGCGATCTCCTACATTTCTCATCATGCAGCATGCAGTTTAACAACCCGACAGCGACAGCATAGTACGTTTTTCCCTATTGAGAAAGGTGAGAGTGCAGGGAGTGCAGTGAACATCAATGGTGCTATAAACACCAAACAACACCAGTGTTGAAGTGTTTTAGGGTGGATTTGTCCTTAGGTTAGGGTCCTGGTCTCAACTGAACCTCTTCCATTTGAAACATAAATCCCAAGCAGCTCTCATTTAGACAGCAAGTAATCCCTTCGTACCCGGGCCACAGGAAGCATCGGTGCTGTCACCCGTCTGTCTTTGGGCTCCGTTGCCGCTGGTGTGGGGCTCGTCGCCATCGTCCATCAGGTCAATGTCGCCCCCTTGCTGAGTCCTGGTCACATCGCCGTCGTCATCCATGTGATCGTCTTCATCCACAGCACTTACTCTCCTGGAAACACTGCTCAGCTGAAGGGACCAGAAAACAAGAGAAACGTTAGCACACCGCTGGGATGTTAAATGTGAAGATTTTTCCCTTTTTGGACCCGACAGCCCCGTGCCACAAACGCCCTGTCTGAAGTGTCGGCATGCCGCTCTGCTGGATGCACCCATCACTCACCAGCAGTTTGCAGATCTCTGCCAGTTCGTTGAGAACACTGGCAGGGAGAATCAATATGAAGAGAGTGGAAGAGATGGGACAAACATTATCCTATGGGAGGGAGAAGAAAAAAGGCTCTTAACCACCAGAGTTTCACATTTATGATACTGAAAATATCAAGCTCACAGCATCCACATTTGGTGAAACTAATAATTTAAGGCTTAATCAATCACCAATGAAGGTAATGTAAAATGACACAGACTGATCAATTCCTGACAAATCAACAGGGTGCTCTACCTACAACATACCGCCATCTAGAGGCCATTAAATCGCATGAGTGCCGTCAAGGACAGCAAACAGGATGTGGTTAAATGATGGTGGTTAAGTGACGAGTGTCTGGATTGTCCCTGTACTGACTACACGCATGTAAAACGTAATAATAACAATGACAAACTGGACTATGTTAACGTAGGCTGGTTTCACCTTGGCCTCTCTGCTGGCTGACAGAGTGCAGAGCTCCATGACGGACCTCAGCGTGGTCATGGTTCCATCCTCGGTCATCTTCACTTTCACACTCGAGACAAACTCACTGAAGTCCTGCGCCAGGGCCTAAAACACACCAACAACCATAAGAGCAACTAAGAGCACACAATTTTCATATGCTTTGACCTATATATTACCAGCCCATGAACATATATTTATAGGAATGGCCTGGAGGAGCAACTGCCAAAGGATGGATTTATATTCATGCATTTGGCTGATGCTGTTATCCAGTGAGTCAAATTCCTAGATCACAAAAATAACAAGCAATAAAAACCAACAAGCAAAAGTAAAGAGTGCAACGGTCAGAGCCACGCTGCCGTTACAATATTAGATAATAATAATAGACGAATAATAGACGGTGACGTGAGGAACACACACACACTCAGCATGTCCCACTTTGTGTCATTCTCCTCAATCCACACACCCCTGGAAACTCACAACAGCCTACAGACGCCTGTGAGCAGTGCATCGCCGCTACAGAGTCTATGCAGAGGGGAAACACTGAAGGTAAAGGCCTATGAAGCGGACTGCATACCTTGGCTTTAGTGAAGAGCTGTGAGTGGCAGGCCTCGCCCTCAGTCAGAACCCCAGTGGAGACGTAACCCGCCAGTACCCCGACCAGTAGACTGAAACAGCGCACCAGACACTCTGGAGGGGTGGACTGGGACTGGGGAGGGAGCAGCACAATACAATCTCAGTTGGCCACCGTGACAACGACACAGATATATGGGACGCGCGCTTCAAATCCAACCACCACTCACATCAGGCAAATAGCAGTTGAGTAGATTGTCCGCCACACAGAGCAGCGACTGCTCCAACTTGTCTCTGAGGCCGGGGACAGCGGGCAGTTGGCCGTCAGCCGACGCCGACATCGCCTTCTCGTCCTTCCCTCTGAGCTCCGATGGCAGCGCATCGAAGCTGAACTGCAGGTACAGCCTCTCAATCTCGACCAGGTTGTCTTTGGCTTCGGTTGACGCTTGCTCTTTGGACAAGGCACTTTGCAGAGCAGCAACAACAAAAAAAGTTATTATTTGTTATTTTATTATTGCTATGTCAAACAGATTTTTTTTTCCAGAAGAAATAATGTTGAATGAGTTTCTTTTGATTGACATCGTTTCTTGATTATTTTAAGGTACTTTTATATAGTATACAGTAGCAATAGGAGAAGGAGAGTAGATGCTATGTGACATAGGTTATGAGATGGATGTGAACTCATAATCTTGCATGCTGAGACCCCAGGATACCAGAAAGTCAATGCATCAATGCATGAGAGTTCATGAAACATATTAATGAATAATAAATATTACTGTGTACAAAACATTAGGAACTAATTTTCTGTTCTTTCTCTATAATAGACTGGCCCATTAAATTCACTTCAAACATGAAGGAGGGGTGTAAATGAAACAAATCAAGCCATGAGACAACAGACATGGATTGTGCAAAAGGGGGTGATGTTATTATTATTAGGATTTGTAATATTATACTGTATGTAATATTAGGAAAGTGGTTCTAATATACTGTGCACTTAGTGCATGTGCTCAGGACAATATTTTCCTTTCCCCTCACCTCTCCAGGCCTTGAGTACCCAGCAGATACATCAGGCCAGCTCTGGTGTCTTTCAGGGTCAGGGAGACCAATATGTCCGCTATCAGATTTTGAGGAAAATCCCTGCACACACGATCATAATAAAACATAAATGTACAGTTCTTCATCATAAAGTGAATATTGTAAACTCATGAACTAATGCAGATAAAACAGTTATGCTTTAACAAAGGGAATAAGTCAAATAAAGAAGGCTTGTTTGTGCCGAGATGGCTCAAAGGCCAGGAGCTTAGATTTCCTGTTTCTGTGGCATGAAGCAACTAAAAGAAACACACTACCAACCTGCAGATGATGGGGTGAGGTCTGGAGTTATCCTCCATCTCATCGCTCTGATCGCTCATCAGCAGACAGGCTATGAGGGTCTCCTTCAGGTTCGTGGACCCAGAGCCCTCTGTGACCCCCACGTAGTCCCAACCGGAACCCAGGACAAGACTCTTAGGGACCGGACACTTCAGCAGGGCCTGGGCTAGACAGAGAGCAGCAGCCCTGGATATGCAGAGACAAAGAGATGGAAGGCGTGAAAACGGAGATGGAAGATGCATGCATGCAGCTGCACAAAATTGATATGAAATTGCACAATACGCCACAGACTCACTGCGACGGTTTGCATGCTGAGCCAGAGAAGAGCTTCCAGAACTCTCGATCCATAGCAATCAGTCCTCCCTGGACGATGGAGGCCAGGAGGCCCAGGCTGAGGGCCTCTGTGTGGGGTGAGCTGACCCCTCGCAGTGCCAGGGCCCACACCCGGCCCCACAGCCGGCTCAGCTCTGCCCTGTGGGCCAGGGCCCGGTGTGGATCGAGGGCCTGGCATCGGGCCACCTCCCTCAGGCAGCGCAGCACATACGCCCCCCTCTCTCCTCTGCGCTGCTCTCCCAGGAGCTGGCACAACACCGAGAGGAGCGGGACCAGCTCCTGGCCAGGCACCATGGATGGGTACTTAGAGGTGAGCACTGCAGTGATCTGAAGCCTACAGAGCAGAAATGAAAGACGTTTGGAATATATACGAGTGACACATGACAATAAATGGCTACAATCAGGGGAACAAGTGGCATCGCTTCAATGTGTTATCCCTAGAGTTATACTTTGAGATCAATGTAGCCATTCATTTCTTAATAATTCAACTCCTCACCATGGTATGACATCAAAGTCGCTCTGCTGGGGCTGCAGGTGGTCCCGGAGGACCTCCCAGCCCAGTTCGATGCGACGTCGCTTGCTGGAGGTGCCCTGGGTGGGACTGCCGATCTGAGTGGCTCTGAGGTGGACCTGGGTCACCTCCAGGACCTGGATGTCACTGTCCTCACTGAACAGCTGCAGCACACAACAAACACAAGACTGTGTCGGAAGCTCATATAAAGAGAGCTTGGCTATAAAAATTGTCTAAACATTTATCTATGGTTCAAATATGATAAGCCATGTTCATACCTGTGGCCTATGTCAGTTAAGCGAGTCTTAATCATACGTACCTGGTGACAAATGTCAGCTGTGAGCTCGATGAGGTTGTCTTGGACTGCTATGTGTCGTGTGCCCGTGACGTACTTCCCTCTGCTGCCAATATGGCTGATTTCTCTGACCAGCGCATCGTACAGGTTGTACAGCATGCTCCGCCACTTGCTCCAGTCCTCAGCATGAGCACCTGAAATATAACGGAAGGAAAAGGGTCAAATAGCAAGCCATTAAAGAGGAAAACTGAAGAATTGCTTGGGGTAGTAAAAATAGTGTCAGTTACAGTAGTGTTTTAATGTCTCTGTTGCTCAAAGTCTACCTGTGTCCTGGGTCTTGGCTCCCTCGGGGTGGTGGACACAGAGCTGCAGGTTGAAGAACTCCACCATCTCCTCCTTGAGAATGGCGCTGGGCCTCATATCCCCCCAAACATGGAGGACGGAGGGCAGGAGGTCCTCTCCCAGTTGACACACCCTCATCCGGCAGTTCATGGCTGCGGACCTCAAGAAGATGTTGAGAGCGGAGACAAGATGCTCCACCACTGCCAGGTGTTTCTCCCGCCTAGAGGGTCGGAAGGTTCAGAAGAAGAAGTGCATGAGACATTTGAAAAACAAGATGTAAACGGTGTTGCTTGGTTTAAACATTATTTAGCTCTTCGGTATAAAGCTGCAGTCATGTAATCTGAAGGACACTGAACCTTCATTGCATTAAATGAAGATTGATGAAATGATGGAGATGACCAGAAGCACGGCCTGAAGTCTTTAAAGTATAAATCAACACAAAGGAGTCAAATATCGAATGAATTCAAGGCCATTGTGATCATTTTTATAGGGCAATCAATTACAATCAAGCCAGTAACAAAATAGCGTTGACAGAAATTAGCAAAACGGCAGAGAGTTAATTGATTTGACCTGATATTAAGCAGCGCTTTGGAGAAGAAGCTGAAGAGAGTGTTGTGGAATCCATCGGTTTGCATGTAGCAGCCCTGCACCACCGTGTGGATGACCCTGCTCACTAAAACAGGGTTCATGGACTTGCATGAAGTGTTGAACAAGCCACAATACAGGTCCAGGAGACCTGGGGATGACACGGATGCATTGAGGGGGATTCCGTAAATGTCAGCATCCAACAGCAAATTTGACTTGGCAAGATAATATACAAGATCAGACTAACATTGTAACACTATGCACCATGCTCTAAGTTAAAATGTAGATAGATGTAATTCAACACGACAAATCAAATAAGAGTTAATCAAATTATGGTATTATATTGACCTCTACTTATATCCATGAAATCAACCAAATATAATTTATGAATAGCCCACTGACTGTGCCACTGCTCCGGAGTGATGTCACACCAGTACTTGCGCACAGAGAGGATGTCCTTTACTAGGAGGCTGCTATAGTCTTCTCCATAGGCCGAACAGCTGTACGAGCTCTGCAGCACCTCCATAACATGCTTCAGCAGCTCACTGCACTTCAGACGAGCGCCGTCTGCAGAGAGAGAGGGAGGGAGAGAGGGAGGGAGGGA
>CABFOP010093424.1:0-13247 GCA_900683385.1 Anoplogaster cornuta | reverse complement strand
TTTCAATTGTTCAAACTTTTTGCACCAAAGCTTTTTTTTTTTTTTTTTTTTTTTTTTAAAGCTCACGTTGGTGCACATGCCGGTCCGCTCAAACGCTCCCTCGCTGTCTGCAGAGGAGCAGAGTTCATTCGCTCTCACAAGTTGCCCGTGTTTTCAATAGAGCGCAGTAAGTGAACAAGACACAAATGCTGACTGACTGGATATGAACAAAAATAGTTGAGCACATGCATGCCGTACATGTGCACTCCTTCACCCACGCAAGCTACCCGGCTCTCAAGTATTGCCTTTTCAGAAAGGCAGTGCTGCACATCTACAGGCGCGTAATTGAGAATTGTAGACACACACACACACACACACACACACACATGCGTGTACTGTACACACCACTTCAGAAGCGCACACATTCACAGATAGCGTTGCAGTATTGCCTCTGCTATTGCCTCGAACACATCCTCACACGGCAAGCCACCCACACACATTGAGAAAAGCAGTGTCAGGGGAACAAAGCCTCGACGAGGCCGCTACACGCCCGCCCTTTCAATCCCTCTGCACTTAAAGAAGTGATCCTGACGAGGAGCGAGCGCACCGTTCCAACCGGCATGTGTAAAGAAAACTCAGCAAGGTGAAGGGAACCATTTTAATTGACACAGGTAAACGCGGTAGTTAAACAATATGTTGTATTCGCACTGTAACACCCCCCCTTAATAAATATTCTCACACTTGTGCATTCCATAACTCCATGCCTACAGTACCCACTAATACATTCACACACAGATCAGCGTTGTTGGAGTCCACTCACAGCCAAGTCTGCCCACATTGCCCACTCCTCCTCACTGTGGTCGTGATTACAGCCTTTTCTGTTTTTTTCTCCCCACTGCCTCTCCGTGGGAATTAGGCAAACCTCTTCTTTTTTTTTAATGAACAATAAGAAATGGACATTAATGACACGGAAATGTTTGTAACCAACTCCTTTCTCGTCGCGGATATTTGTTTTTCTCATAATTGGCAACGCTTGCAACCTAACTCTTGCTCTCTATTTTTAACTCTGTTTTTGTTCATATCCAGTCAGCATTTGTCTCTCGTTCACTTATTGGCGCTCTATCGAAAAAACGGGCGACTTGTGAGAGCGAATGAACTCTGCTCCTCTGCAGAGAGAGAGGGAGCGTTTGAGTGGACCAACACGTGCACCAACATAAGCTTTAAAACAACTGCCTTTGGTGCTAATAAAGAATACTGGAGTTGGTGAAATGAGGAGATACTGTGCGAAAGTTAGAACTGATGGTAAACGTTGGTGGTCTGTGTTGTCGCCCCCCACCAGGCCAGAGAGGAGCTTAGACCAGTCAGGGAAGACTTTGAGGCCAAGAACAAGCAGCTGCTGGAGGAGATGCCCAAGTTCTACCACAGCCGTATCGACTACTTCCAGCCCAGCTTCGAGGCACTCATCCGGGCGCAGGTTAGTGATTCCTCTGAAGACGCACACACACCCCACAGTGTGTTGTTACGCCTTTCCGACCATTGGTTAAACAGTGGAGCATGTGTCTAAAGGAAGGGAGTGTATAATCCTGGCTGGCTGTCTCCCTCCTTGCAATCCTAATGTGATTAACCCCCCGGTGACGGCCCACACGGCTGTCTTCTTTAGCCCAGGAAGGCCTCTTCTTTCTGGCTCCACTGCGGCCCGGCAAGCCCTCCCTCTAACCTGGAGCTCCTGGCTCCCTTAAAGCAGCCGGGCGTCGGGACCCCCTCCCCCATCCCAGACCTGCCCAGCCAAGTCATTTCCTCTTCGGGACGGTCACTTACACACTCCTAATTGGTAAACCAGATTATCGTAGACCCAATGACAATTATGGAGTTTTATGATGTACTTTGTACCTAAGACTAGTACATAGTTGGTAGGAACTGATCGATTGACTCTAATTACCTGCCCTGTCAATCCACAAATACTGTAGCATAGTTTGGTCCAAAGGCTCTTGTTTCATTATTTGTCACGCTATTTTCATCCTATCCCCCTTATTTTCATTCATATAGCTCTCTCACACACACACATGCACACACGTACGTGGGTGGCCGGTAGACCAGTGGACCTCATCCCCAGCCCTACTACATGGCCTCAGTTTAGATCTCCACTCCCTTCCCTCCAAGCCAGTGTTGATGCTCAGCTCCCAGAGGCAGCAGAAACAGCACAATGGCTGCCTTTGTTGTGAGCCTCCAGCTTCACTACCATGAGTCCCATCCGAGCGTCTGTCAGTGGGACACACTGCGCTCGCCTGACCTGTTCACCTGTACAGATGTTGGTGAATTGAGACATTGTCTTGATAGAATTCATGTTTTTGCTCTCAGTTTATGTATTCTCTGTTGCATATGTGTTTTGAAAAGTGTTTTTTTTGTTTTTTATACATAGCAATTGTCGAGAAACAATGAAGGATTGGATTGAATGATACTTTAAGTGTTTTTATTATTTTTCTAGGCTAAGAGGTGAAATAACAGTGTAACCTTTTCCATATAAATATTGAGCAGTCAGGGGTGTTTAAAAATGACCTGACAAGAGTTGTGTAAATTACAGCTCCGGTTTACCCAGAGTTTCCTTTTTATCCAGTAGGTGGTCACAGTGCTGTCAGACGGGGTTTATTCCTCGTGGTGACAGGACTAACGGAAGCAGTCTCTATACTAAAGAAGGCACCCAGACACTGATCTGGTGTGTATTATCATCATTGGTCACATGGTCATTTCCGATGGCCCTTTTAACAAGCCACTTTTGAATTGAAATATATCCGCTTTACCCCCACAAACAGCAGTAACCCAATACTCAAGGCCCACTCATGTGGTTTAGGTGGCAGATTTTGGTATAAACATACAAAAGGCTTTCAGACTATGAATTTACCAAAAGGCCTCCATTAGCTGGTTTTGAGACTTTTTGCCTTTTCCTTCCAGTGGACATTGCGTAAAATCTACTAGTGGCCCAATGAGTGAGAGTAATGATATTTCTAAGCAAGGTGCATGATTCTTTTTCCAAGTTGACCTCTCCATTATTCGGTCTTGCCTGTTATTAAGAACTTCTTCCATGGCTTGCCTTACTGTTTCAGCCTACAGTAGAATACGCGCGCAATTACAAATAAGCCAATGATGCCTCCTTAAGAGCACAGTGCCGTATGCATCGCCGCATGAATAAATATTGAGATGTGTGTGGGTTTCAAGGGGTTGTATTTCCCAGTACTTTCATTCTCTGCCCACTCTTCTGGAGTCTTGTAATGTGATTAAAGTCTATTAATCATCAAAGCAACTCTCTGGGGAGCCTGACTCATGAACTAAGGGGAAGAAGCAGGGGTGGGATGTGTCAAGAAAGCTTTCAGTGAACACTCTATCTCTTGTTCAGATTGGGAGAGAAAAGGCAGGGTCACTACCCAGTGAAGTGCTGGGTTTTTGGGGCTTTGTTTGAGTTGTTTGATATCTTTGGGCTCCCTCTTCTCCTCTTCAATCACTTCTCATTAGTGGGGTTGAAGGGGTATGAGACCAGCAGCCTCAGATTGGGTAGGTTGAAGATAGATATATAAATAAGTTTTGAATTTGAATTTTTCTAAGACCCTGAGAAGCATCTAAGAGTGCTCTCTCTCCGTGAATCCACCCTGTCCTGTCTTTACCTCCTTTTTTTGGTGTGTTTTAGTTTTTATTCCCTGCCCCCACACATTGACTTAACCACCTCTGTTTTCCCTCCCTGCCTCTCAGGTGGTGTACTTCACCGAAATGCACAAGATCTTCAGCGAGTTAACAGACCAGATCGACCAGGCGGGGCTGACGGACGAACAGAGGGAGAGAGAGAACGAGGCCAAGCTCAGCGAGTTGCGTGCTCTGTCTATTGTCGCCGATGACTAAGGGTGATAGACCGAAAGAAGGGAAGGCATCTACCACAGCTTTCCTCCTTTCACACCTCACTGAATGGATTGCACTCTTTCAGGCACAGTTCCAACGGACAGCGACGGCCTTAACTCGTTTATCAGTTTCTCTCCTCGCACCCCCTCATCCCTCTCTCCCGCTGTCCTCCCATGGAGCACTGCTCCCTTCTCTGATGTTTTCATTCTGTCGTTACAAAGCCTCGGCAACTCAATTGAAATGCCACATTTACGAAGCCATCAGCCAAGTGCTACAATATAAGCCAATATGTTGATTTTTAACCGTTCTTCTCAGAACTAATTAACATGGTCACTCTTAAACCTGTCTATGAGCATTTGTTTCCCATGTAGGAAATGTTTTTAGTTTAGTTAACATCCGTTATGTTCCCGGCAAAGCGATCTGCGTAAAGTTGGATCATCAGTGACACAAATCTGAATTTCTAAACACTACAGTGTGTCAAAGGAGACTGAATGTTTTCAGTGCTGTGTAAGTTATGGACAAGAGTATTAATTTCTGTATTATTTGCTACAATTAACCTTTTAGTGTTAATCACTAATTAAGCCTTGTGCCATGTTGGATGAGCTTCTTTATTGAGGTATACATCCTGAACTGGTGCATAATATCCCCGCATCATTGTCCTGCTTCTTGTGTAGATGACATCACTAAAACTTACCTGTCGGACGTGTTTGTGCCTGTGCAGCAGTGTTGAAAGCGACCTAAAAACTTAGGAGAGGAACAAGTCACTGTCCAAAATCAAGACTGTCACTCCCTCTAGTGGAAAATAGTGATCATGTCCCCACAGCCGCCTTTCACTAACACCATGCATCCTTTGTTCTATTGTTTGTTGTAACAGTTCCTCTGATAGGGAAGAACCTTTTACACATTGTTGAAACTCTTGTCCGCATACCAAACATACCATATCAAATCATGGCAGAGGCCCAATTATTTTGGTTTTCTTTGCTTTTGGACCAAATCATACCGTCATTCCTCTCCTTTGTTTCCACCTTGTATCAGGTATCGCCTCAGTATGATGAACATGTTAATGTGGCAAGATGGTAAATGTGCACACTGAACGGTCCCATATGTCAGTGGACTCGTGGAATGTCTTATCGAGATGTTGATTTATTTATTCTTGACTAAACTTATGAGGATTATGAACGAACTATGAAGGAAATACCCTATTGAAATGTCTTTGTACTGAAATGAAGACTGTCTGTTTCAGCTACATAATTGGTTAATTAATGGCTAAAGTTAATTAATGGTTGTTTTTTCAAGTTGTAGTAGTGGTTGAATTTTAACACCATTGAGTGACTACTTTAACATATGAGTGGGTTCTATTAATAATTTTATTGTCAGGAATCTGTTCAGTTTGACAGTTTTCAGACCAGCTTTTACATTATTTTCCTTGTACAATCAATTGTAAAATAAATGATCTGTGAGAATAGAACGTTTTTGAATGATATGCATTGTTGTCAGCCAATTGTTTTATTGTTCCCATGATGGGCTTAAGTGTCATCTCTTATCTACTGCATATTGAACAGACAATGGCTAAAATGGTGACATGGCTAAAGATTAAACTTTAGTTTAGACAGTCAGGTATGAAAATATATCAAGTGGTTTAATGGCCCCAGGGTCATGAAACGTGCTCTACCATTATGGTCCTTTATGTAAAATTACCAAAATTGTAGTTATTAATCCTGCCATGGAAAAAACAATGTTTAATCACACAAAACCGTTTACAGTCACTAGCCTTTATTTCTGTTCAGTTCCTTTACTGGAATTAGTCAGTAGCGTCCCTTCAACAAATCTCTGCAATATTCTCAGTATTTACAGTTCATTCTTTCCCACTTACAAATACAACATTTAATGCAAATTCCACAAGTAACAAGGTTCCAAGGGCAACATGTAACAGTGTCCCTTTTAATCCTTTCTTGGGCAGTGTAAATGGGAGTGACCTAACTGCAGGATGCTGTTTAAGTCCTGTGCTGCTTCTCTACGATATCAGAATTTACTTTTGAAAAAGCAAAATGTACCAGTGAACGAAGCCTGTGAATTAGTCAGGGCAGGATTGTGATCCTGAACCAAACCCATCTAAGATGTATTTGCCCAATAATCTGAGCACTATGACTGTGCTTTTGAAGCATCTAGTTTCTATGCAACAAAAGATTGGTCTCATTCAGTGTTATTTCTTTATACATGGCATGTTAAGAATTAATGTTACACATATGTGCTAGAAGAGGCACAGGTGGACATGTGGATGGAAACTTGAGTTCCCTGGAGCAAAATGCCATTCCAAAATATAGATTTTGAGTAAGGCACTGCTGGACGTTTACAATTGTAACTATTTCCTATTCTCGGTCACATTTCTGTCCTCAGTGGACACCAGTAACCTTCAGTTGTGTGCGTGGAGTCCGTTTAAGTGGCTGTCTTGCTGTACATGCTTGAGATCTGTTCCTGGAAGACTCTGCGGATGTCCACACGTCTGCTCTTGAGGGTGGGGGTGAGCAGGCCGTTCGCAACGCTGAACATCTCTGGGTGCAAGTGAACGTTCTTCACCTGAAAAGAGAGTTAAAGGTACGAGATGACAAAATGGTCTGGGGTCTTTGTAGCGCGAAGGTTTCTACTCAGAGTCAAGTCGGTGGAGACCGCTCACCTGTTCGAAAGACTTGAGCCCCGCATCCTTCCCCACAGCTCTCATGTCCTCTAATACGGCGTTCTTCACATCCTGTTGGAAGACCCATCATCCGGTCATTAAAAAGAAGAAAGAAAAACATTCATAGGAGGACTGTAAAAGTCTGCAGAACTTGTTACACAATTAGGTGATATGACATACTGGATTCTGGCACAGTTCCTCATAGGATCCAACAAATCCCAGATGTTTCGCCCAGTTCCCGAACACCTCTGGGTCAGGCACAACGATGCCTATGAGATGAGACTGGTAGCATGGAATACAAGAGACTATCAGGGCCCTTGCTTTAAATACAACTCGAATATGAATCAAACTGCATATATATTGTGCATTGCTCCACAGTACCTCTAAACTATCTCCATGGATGAACACCTGCAGTACCGGGACGCAGCGCATGTAGACATTTTCTATCTTCTCCGGCGCTATGTACTCTCCTTGGGACAACTTGAAGATGTGCTTCTTCCGGTCAATGATGCGTAGTGTCCCATTCTGGCATGGAAAAGGTATGAAACATAAACAACAGCTCACTTTCAGCGTCTAGATCATCATTCTGGTCACCTATAGACTGATTGTCATTCAGCTCACTGGAAGCCACTGGCCCACGTCCCCGCTGTGCAACCAGCCGTCGCTGCTCAGGGCCTCGGCGGTCCTCTCCGGGTCCTTCAGATAGCCCCTGAACACACTTGGGCCGCGGATACAGATCTAACGCAGAAGACAGCCGCGAGCAGCGTTAGCAGGCAGCAGATTGGGTCCGGTAATACACGTGATAATTACTTGCTCATCTCCGACTCCCATCTCACCTCTCCCTCGCCGTTCTCGGCACAGTAGTTCATCTCAGGGATGTCGACCAATTTCACCATCGCACAGGGCAGGGGGGCACCGACGTGACCTGACAAACACACGTACATATGCATATTCAGGACCGGAGTACGAACCGCGAGCTCAGATGGCGTGCCGAGTCAGTGCCATACCTGCGGTCCAATCGCCTGGCATAGAAAAAGTGCAGCCCGCCGTGCACTCAGTCTGGCCGTAACCCTCAAAGATCGAACAGCCGAGAGTGGCTCTGAGGAAGGACAGCACCGTCGGGGAGATGGGTGCCGACGCGGTCAGGATAAACCGCAGGTTACCTCCGAAACTGGCCTGGAACAGAGGAAACCCGCAGGTTATGCTTTAACCCGCTGTACGGCTTTCTCACCATTACAACCAGACATTTTCGACCCGGACCCTATTTTCTCATCGATCACTCTGATCCATTCTGACCAAAGTCTCTTCCGTTGCTTCACTACAGAGCCACTTACATCTTGCTTGCCTGGGTGCCGTGCTATAGGGCCAACGGACGCACCCGAGGTTTGCCTGAATTTTAGGAATGTAAAATAGTGAACAATGAACAAATTACAAAATCTAATAGTCTGCATAGGGCAGAATATTGAATACTTGGATACTAAGGTTATGTACATTAAGCAGAAGCAAGAGAGACCAGGATAGAAGGGCACATGTGTGAGTGTGCACGGTTTTTTGTACATATGTGTCAGAATTTATCGGTATGATGGAAAATGACAGAACGGGGTCAAAGTAAAAAATGGCCAGAGCTGCTTCACGCAACTAACCTGAATCCTGTTGAACACCAGCATGTCCCATAGACTGTTGTTACGTACAACCCCACTGCTGAGCTCCGCCTGCTTCCTCCTCACAGCGTAGTGGAGCAAAGCCCGGCGCAACGGAGAGGTCACAGAGCCAAGGATCTTTACACGAAAAGCACAAAAATAGAAGTGAGACTCAGAAGTGAGGTCACGCTGATCATAAGACAACGTGACCTAGAAACATCTGTGAATCATAGCATCAGCTGAACGTGTGCTCGTGGGATCATGGGAAAGGATTTGCTGACCTTGTCATAGATGCGATTGAGTAAGCGCGGCACCACGGGAAAGAAGGTGGGTTTGAGAGTTTTAATGTCGTCCATGAGGAGAGAAATTTCCCCTTGGTAGAATCCTACTCGGGCCCCGTGGCAGAACATGGAGACCTGAGACGCAGAGGGGCTTCATTTAGAAGAAACACACACACACACACACACTGCAGGGAAGGCCCATAAGAGATCAACAGATGGTCAACTACCTGAATCATCCTCTCAAACATATGTGCAAGTGGCAGATAGGAGATTGACACATCGTCTTGTTGGATCACAAACGAACCCTAAGAGAGAGAGACGAGGAAAAACAGGAAGCACACAAGGGAGAGATTACGCTCACACAGCAGCATGCCGTGCAGCCGCACAGGCAATCAAACATTCAGTATGGCTTTTACAGTGGCAGGTAGATGGCAGAATCTTTATACGGGGGCAATTAAAAGTACCTTCCAGCTACAAACATCCAATTAATCATACCATTAGACACAGCGGGGAGAGGACAGTTTTGAGTTAGGTGTACATAGAGATAGGCAAATGGGAAGTGATGGAAGCTGTGAGGCTGTTCTCAATTAGAGAAGGCGGTGGAGTGTAGACAGACCTCCAGGATCTTAATAACAGAGGACGTGTTGGAGGCGATGTTGCCGTGGGTGATCATGGCTCCCTTGGGCTTCCCTGGATAAATAAACAAGACGTTATTGCAGTGCCCTGCGCAGCACAGAAAACTACAGTCTGACCATAATGAGAGGCTGTTGGCCAGTGGTGATGGACATTTTTTTTTTCTAATGATGTGAGCGAATTAAGTGTAAGGAGGACAGGTTGATTATGGTGGGGGGGGGCTCGAGAGATCACACGGTACCTGTGGTTCCACTGGTGAAGCAGACCACGGCCAGATCCTGGGGCTGGGGCGGCTACAGCAGACAGCAATAAAATATGAGAATATGACCACGAGCTTCCTCCGCCCTTAATTACAAGTGAACGTCTCATGGGAGAGGGCTAACGATGAAGCTGTCATCCCACCATTTACAGGGGAGTTCTGTATTTACTGGAGCCGTTTTTGATGCGGTGATGTACTGTAGCTGCTGAGGGGCGGTGAACTCACCACGGGGTCTTTGAGGTCCTGTCTCCCCAGGTCCTGTGCACACAAGGGGGGCGTTCCATAATAATTAACACGTTAACATGGACTCAACTGAAAGGAAGTCTTAACTAGCCTAAAACGAGACGGCATTGTAATGATTTAGTTACGTCCACCCTGCTCACCATGAGCTGCGCCAGTTTCAAGATCTCCACGCCACACTGCTTCCCCCTCTCCACTAAGGCGTCGCTGAAATCGTCGAAGAGCACCAGGCAGGAGAGGGTCGGCGTCAGGCCTTGCTCCTTGTTGCCCAAGAGAGACGACGCCTTCTCCTCCCGGTCACAGATTACCAGAGAGATCTCCGCTGAAGATGCACAGTGTTAGAAACAGTAACTGTTTACGTTCTGAGGCGGATGAAGCATTCTTTGTTATTTGAGCAGTGTTTCCCCCTCACCCAGGTTGAGTATGTGGACCATCGCCTCCAGCCCCAGTGTGTCATACAGAGGCACCACTGCCATAGAGTAGGTGTAGCAGGCCAGCTCGGAGATGACCCACTGCCGCCAGCAGAGGGAGACAGAGCAACACCGTTACATTCACTTCCAGTTCCTCCTGTCTATTATCTCAGTGAGTCAGACTAAATATTAGTTAGATAATTATAGGGAACACATGTTTGAACAGTATTTTTTCAAAACTGGCCCAAATGGATTTGGAATTCAACAAAACAAAACCACATAAGGGTGGATCATTCTAGGGGCCCCTGATACAGAAGTTACTATTATATTTTGCTTTCAGTCACAACTAAAATGGTCTTTCCTGATGATCTTAAAGCAATATTTCTCTTTGGTAGATTTCCGGTTTCTGCATGCACACCTACATAGAAGTTCAGAGAGGTCAAAGTCTAATTTTAGCTGCCCTGGAGATCCATCTTCACCACCTGCATTTCTCCCTTACTATCAATAAGTCATAGATGGATGGATGGATGGATGGATGGATGGATGGATGGATGGATGGATGGATGGATGGATGGATGGATGGATGGATGGACGGATGGACGGACGGATAGACAGACAGACAGACAGACAGACAGACAGACAGACAGACAGATAGACAGACAGATAGATACTTTAATAATAGTCAGATCAGGACACTGAGACGGAAAAAAAATACCTGGGTCTACTTTTTCTCATCTGAAAATGTGTTAAAAGGAAAAAAGCGGTGCTGATCATGGTCCCCCGGGCCAGCCTTAAGAGTTATCCGAAAAGTACAGCTCAAGTTCACAGGTAACCGAGCAGTGTGGGAACAAATCTCTCGCTGCAAAAAAGGGATGAGTGTGTGTACCTCTGGTCTGTTCTGTGCAAATATCCCAACGAACTGCTGAGGGTTCGGCTGGCAGCCTTTGGCCAACAGCCCAGAGCCCAGCACCTGCGTCTGCTCAGCCACCTGACACATTGGGATACTCAGTCAACAAACATCGATGAGGAACAGATCATATAGAAGCACTATGAGCTATGAAACACAAACACATCTGCCAGACCTCGGTGTAGGGGATCCACTGGTAGGGCTGCCCTGGCTTCCTGAAGCCCAGACAGGGGCCACTTCCTGTGGGTCACAATACAGTCTTGTCAGTTCTGACTAACTTAATTATAAAAGGTCTTGCTGATGTCTTGCATTTATTTGCATGGGCTTCATTTATAAAGGGCATTCTCAAAAATTCTGTGATCAATCAAAAGCTAAAACTAATTTCTATTTAATTTTTATTTTCATTTTCAGGAATGAATGAAGTAATGCTTTGGCTATAATTAGGATGGTCAATAATTCAATATTATCATTTATCATCTTTTAATACAATAATGTGATGAAATTATGATTATAAATTTTGTGTTCCAAGTTAATGATATTAAGCAAATACTAATCAATCCATGTAGTTCAATACTATGAGCATCAGTTTGATTATTTATTATTTTATTTAACATGTACTTTTGCCTGTTAGCAGATATCATCACGTCGATATCAAAATAATTTATGATTATTGGGATATGAACTTTGTCCACATCACCCAGCCCTGGTTATAATTGAAATGTTTTTTATCCTGTACTGATGTGATCATACAATTACACCTGGGATAATTATAGGATTAATAGATAGTTAAAGAACATGTTGTTAATGAACGTGTCCCCCGTCATCCTGCTGCTCACCTGAGATCCTCAGGCCCCTCTGGAACATGTCATAGGCTGTCCTGGTGTCATCATAGTAAAACTCTAGTAGTGAGTCATCCTTAAGTAGAGCGGATCGCCTGCAGCTCGGCTCGCCCTAAAAAACCCACGAGAACACACCTTAAAAACACGTCAACAATAAATGGTATTTGTACGATTCTAAACACAACGACGACAACAGCAGCCGTGATCCACCGACCTCTACAGCTACAGACTGGGCTTGTAGATCGCAGGGGGGACGCATGGGTCGAGGACGGGTCACCAGCCAGTACGCGGTGAGGGAGGCCAGGGCCCCTATACCCAACAGAGAGGAGGAGGACAGCGAGAGGGAGGACAGGGAGAAGGAGGATAGGGGGAAAGAGGGGAGAAGGCTCCACAAATCTTCAGATTCTGGCACTTTGAATCCCCCGTTGGAGCGAAGTGACCGTAACCACTCCTGGAAATGCATAGCTGAGAGAGAGGGACAGAAGGGGGAGGACAGACTGTGAGTGTACTTGAATGAAAAAGAAAAAAAAAGAAAAAAAAGAAAAGAACGAATGAATGAATGACATGCATAATGGGACCCAATGAAACAGGAGGCAATTACATGGTGCATTCACAGACTGTTGGAAGTGGCTGAAAATTGCAAAATATGCAGCAGGAAGCATCACACAAACATGAACTAGTGTGTCTAAAATACACTTGGTAGTGGAGTTGACAGATACCTGCTATTTTAAGATGCTGTGATGTTATTTATCAAGAAAGTCGCAAAAAGTAATGGGAGGATGACATTTCAGTCTCTTACAAGTTATTCAAGTTTTTTGGATTTTCTACTTAATAAAGTACAGTGGCCAAAATCGAAATTTACTCGTTTTTTCTCGTATTGTATTGGAAAAAACACAATTCATGTGCTAGTGATTTAACTTTGTATGCTAAAATACACACCGCTAACCTCCACTGCAAACTCTTTACACTAAAAGAAAGATTGCAAAAAATGTGAAACGTCACTTTTCAATCTGCTAAACACCCGCCCTGTTAACGGTCTGGTTAGAAGCCCAGCTGAGCCACGGGCTTGGCAGAGCAAGAGGCTGCAAAAGAAAAGAAATGGCCTGGGCTGTACACAAAGGGAGGGGGGGATGAACACCAGGAAGTAATCATGATTGGCTTAACAGAAGCAGGCACTGAGGTTACTTTCAGTCAATGTTGTACTACCGGTTCTGTCCTCCAACAGGGACGGAGACAACAGAGGGGGGTGGCAAGCAAAAGCGCTGGAAAAGCACAGCAGAGTCGGGGTGCATATACAGTAGCGAGAGGCTGGTGGTGAGATGGGGTGAGGGGCCGGGCCGGCGTGACGGCTGCTCGCTCCCGGCCAGAGATGGAATTGTTCACAGGGAGAAAGGGGGATGGGGATGGAGGGTGGGGGGGACTGATCCACCCATATGACGTCAAAACATACTCTTAAATCTCTGACACTTCACACACAAAAAAGTCAGTACTTTACTTTTA
>CABFOP010093419.1:0-10116 GCA_900683385.1 Anoplogaster cornuta | reverse complement strand
TTTTTAGCGACAGAAGTCCTCACCACCATAGTCCAGTGTTAAACAGTGTTAATTACTCGACCCTGGCTTACCGCAATGGACGTTAGAAGGCAGGGACGGCCGAGTATGCAGCCAATTTCATTCGGACCGAATGAAATGATTGGACGTATTTATTACAGTATTACAGCTGATACAGACACCAGATTTTTTCTTTTTTTTTTCAGAGGACTTGATTTATTGATTTCTGTCGGGATATAAAGACAATTTCTACTAATATAACCGAAAATGCTGCTCAGAACATTGCTCGTATTACCTTTAAAGAGGGTGGTGGAGTAGGTAGAGTCTACAGTCTGGTCCGTTTGGGGGAGAGATGTTCCTCCCTGACTCTACCACTCTACTCCTTTCTTTATCTTCTATACTTTCCTTCCTCAAGGCTAACCAAGCCTAGAGCCTTTAATTATGTTTTTATTGTAAAGCACTTTGTAACTATGTTTTGAAAAGTGCTAAATAAATAAAGTTTATTATTATTATTATCAGAGGTCTAATCTTGTGGTTGCTTCTTGGGAGTACTTTGTGCCATCTGTGATTTCATGATAGGGCCCCTGTCCGATGTATGGCAACTTTGTGTACCAGGCAGTTTTGCAAGATATCATCTGACTTATGTGGCTAGATGTTTGGTGTTCCTCCACTACCCTTGATGTGTGCGTGTGTGTCTCTAGCAAGGGCAAGCTCTTCAACCTTTGACAGCCTCCAGCCAGAGGAGAACAAGGAAAGCCCGAGAGACAGCCCCTCTAGCAATACAAATTCTGGAACTCACAGTCCAGGTAACATAACGACAAGCCAAGACACAACTGAATTGGAAAATAGAAACTCAATGACTGCAAAACATGGGCAGGAACTATTTGAATGCATTTATATTTTGGGGTTATATTTGTTATAGTCATTCTTTGAATCCCTCCCTCTCCTTATCAGGTGGTGATGTAGCAGTAGAGTCAGAGCTGCTGTGTCTGACCTCCCCAATAGACCTGCTGTGTGGTCCTGTACCGTCCTGCCTGCCCTCGCCCCAACTCCACCCTGACCCTGTGCTGCTCCAGCAGGCTGACCTCATTCACTTCGAGGACAAGACTCCACCACCACCATCAATAGGTCAGTTTTAAGGTCCTGTAGCAAAGCTTCCTTTTTGCTGTGTCTCATGGGCCAGATTCACATAGCAAATATCCACATTTTGCAGGTGTAATAGGGAATGGTTGAAGGCATTTTAGGTGTTCCCACAACGGAATCCAAATTGGGTGATATTTAAAAGGTGCCGGTAGTATTGGAGATGGGACAGATCTTTTTTCCCTGCTTAGACCTTAGACTCAGATTCTTCACTTTGACTATCTAATTTTAGAGCTGAAATTAAATGGCAACCATATATGATATAGAATGTCTTGAAAAAGGTCTGTGGGACCGAAACGTTGACGCTCTTCCAAATAAATCAATGCAGAGGTGATAAGTGTGTGCGGGAATCTACTTTTTTCATTGGAACTGGATCTTCAGGGGATTTGATTCCCTGCACCACTAAAAGAGACAAAGCAAGTGGTGTGCGTGTTGCCTTCTACTTAACCAACCATATTTTTTTATAGAATCATTTCTACAGTTGTTCTTCCCTGTCCCCTCAGACACACGTAGATACACCCTTGTATATTATTTATATTTGTTCATATTGAGTATTAAATGAATGATTTAAACAAAAACATTGTGGAGAAAGTCAGAGGGAGGAAGTAATGTCCCTACAAAAGTTTAGTCTTTTGTCTGGTTCCTTTCCTATTTTTCCTTTGGTGTAAGCTCATCTTGTACTTGTGGTGTTTTTTTCAGAGAGTGATAAACCTGAAGGGGCAGCTCTATCAGTAGGTGACAGAACATCTGATCCACCTGAATGCAAAGATCGCCTTACTGTGGACATGCAGCCTGGCAATACAGTAGGCTCTGCAGTTGCCAAGCCCCCAAACATCAAGACCACCATGGACAGCCCCACCAGAAAGGCCCCACGCAGCAAAATCAAGCTAGCTGCCAATTTCTCATTCACAGCAGGCCCCTGATAATCTGTCACACACTCTCATATGCTCTCATACACACACAAATGCTAGTTCATACATAACTCTAAGTAGAAGAGTTGACTGGCTACACTTGAATGAAATGGGCCTCAGAAGAGCCTTCATCTTGTCCCTTCTGTTTTCCAGCAGGCCATTGCATTCTTCTGCTTTCTTCACGATCATCATTAACCATTCTATTCTTTCTTTGCTCTTTTCACAATGTTCTTGTGATGTTGTTCACCAAGCCATGATTTTTCTTGCAGATATTCTGCAACTCTTTCATTTGCCAAAACCATCTAACCTGTGTCTGATTTTCATATCCAGGGAAGTTGAACTAGATACAAATATGCACCTTTTGTACCATTTTGTATTTGGAGCCATACTGTGTCACACAACACTTGCTGGCTTACAGTAGACAATGAATGCAGAACCTAAGCATGAGTTAGTTGCCACTGTATGCAGAATGTTAACATTGGGAGAAATGCTAGAGATCAGTTACAAAGCTCCCCTTCTAAAATCCCAGATATTTAGCTACCCACACTCTTTATAGTATTGAAGATTAACAGAGTTCTTAGAAAAGTTTTATGTTCACCTGTCATTATATAGAGAAACGTTCAAGTTGACTTACTGCTTTATCTAAAAAAAAAAAAGATGGACCATTTCATTTATGCTAATTTCAGATTTTTAGAGTTTTCACTTTTCTGGCAGCCCCAGTGATATTAACCAAAGTGTACTATTTAAGTAACTCCAATTCATTCTTTCAGTTTTCTCTTGGGCAGTTGCTAACATACAGTATTTGCTCTTAAGATTTGTAAGATGTTGATATTCTCTTGTCTTCTGTCTCTGTTGTAAAGTAGTCTTAAGACCAGTATTTTTGTTCCTTTTTCTGAATGTGAAATATTTGGTAGTCTGTAGAGGAGTAGGGCCTAAATTTAGTGAGTATTTGGTGGCAATTCAGTGACAGGACTGAAGAGATTTGACTAACTGGTCAGATAGCTTTTTCTTTATGGCAGCCAAAGGTTTGAACAGTTCCAGCTTGGATGTAAACGGTCTTGGTGGATGTTGCAACCAGCACTTAAAGGAAGAATTTTGATTCCTGTAGAATTTTGACTGAATTCATGGCAAAGATTTAGGCTCGTCTTTCCAAGGCCACTCAAGGCCTAAAAAGGAAAGGGTGGCTCTGGCCAAGTATTTGCTTATACGGCAGTAACAGAGATATGCTTTCACTGTGTGTCTGCCAGCCAGCGGCCAACGTGTTTGTGTTCTTTTAGCTGTATTTTGTCTGTATATGGTTTACACTTGAGTAGGTGGTGTGAAATATGCATGGTGTGCATAAATGACTTTATGCATGGTGTAAGCCTAGGAGGAGCAGACAAGAACAGATAATGGCAAGGAATTCTTTAAGATCAGTCTTTTAATTTCCACCACATTTTAAGGATCTTGCAATTGCCACGGAAATGCAAGGTTGTTTGGGTTAACCTTGTTGCTAGTAGGCATTGCATCTGTGGTGGCCGCACTGCCTTAGTTGACGAGTTTGAGGGGAGCATTGAGCACTCCTGAGTTTTGATTTTTAATGACAAGGTGAATGGGTCTGCATTTTTAGTGAGAGGAGATGGGATGGGAAGTGGTAGGCTCTTTGTGGAACAGCACAGGGGTTGTAGGAAGCCCCCTGAACAGACTGTGACGTACACACAGAGGACCCTCTGCGGCTCTCTGGAATCCGCCTGGCTTTTACAATGGCTTGTATCTGCCACGGTACTGAAGGAATAGCTATCAGGTACCTTACCATCCCTCACATCTCAGGTTTGAAGAGTTTTTACTTATTGATGTGTGTTAGTTTCTTTCTGTTTACCTCTGTCTCAAATGTTTAAAAAGTGCTGGCTGTGGAATGGCCACCAGATAACATCTGCTGCCCACAAAGGTTAGCATGATCAAGGCACCATTGAAGTAGAAGGGTTGTTGTTCATATATAAAGTGTTCAGAGAATGGGTAAGGGCCCATTTAATCAATTTCTGCCCAGTTTTTCAGTGTTTAGCCAGTGTTAGCAGTATCCTCATTTTCCCATTGTCGGACTTGATTTTGAGTTTATGTTCAAAGCCGTTACAGCTATGAAATTCTACCTGCCCAGTTTCCTTCTTAGATTACTTTGACCACTCGCCAAATCGCCCAGAATGCCAATCGAAATGTTTTTACTTGGCATTGTTGACAAATGACTAATGGGGCTCAGGTCTCTCCTGCAGTGTTTTAATAACTTGCACCAAGGAACAAGCAGTTCAAAATTGGTAATGATTCAAAATGGCTTAAAACCCTTGCAAAAATGTATGGCTTTGACTTTGTCATTTTTTGTGTATTTGGGCAAACATTAGTTCTCAATCACAGTGCTACAGTGACAACTAACTCAGAGGATTAAAAGTAACTTATTTATTTAGCTTTCTCTTTTCAGTTTGGTTACATCAGTGAGAAGCTATTGTACCAGTCAAAATATGCACTTTTGCATAGTTTTGGTTCATGGTTCATGTAAGATGTATTATTAATTAGTTTGTCTTGAGGGTGGAAGGGGTGGGGGGAAATGTTTTTGTCTTTGCCTCTGTGAGATTGTGTTTCTCTGTTGGATTTAGCTTTATCTCACTTTGTAATGCCTCTTTGATGTTTACACGACAGTTGTTCTAGAATCATTGTGTTCTACTGTTCTAGAATCATTTTTTTAATGGAACTTCCTTCAGTCAGCAAACACAATTGTGACCTGTGACAGGTTTTTGTTTCTGGTTCAACAATTCTCTCACTGATGTAGCTTCCCCACATTCACCTCCCCTCACTTGTGCCGTTCCACCTCACCATACCAGAAGTTGCTGTAACAGTCTAACATTGTTGAAGGGACCAAATTGATTTCTGTTAATAAATTTCACAAGCATTATCTCTGCCTTGTCATTTTTTGCTGTTCTTTGTAATGGTAGAAGAATATATGTATTTATTTATTAGGCTCAATGACTCAATAAAATGACCCAGACTATTCCTGAAAGATGCTTTTTATTTAAACATGTATGTACAGGTAGCTTCAGCTCATTTTCTGCATATGTTAAATATTCAACATTAGGACCTTCATTCAAATTGACTACTACTACAGAACGCTAAGTTATCAGGAGGAAGGTAAAGTGACAAAGAGCAACACTTTACTTGACATGAGTCACTAATGTCCTAAATACACTCAAACATACACCGTCTTGAGATTGTAGGCATTTATAAGAGTTGCATTCGATTCATGGTGTTTATCATAAAAATGGCAAGACTAAATTCATAGGATGCAAGTTATTTCAGAAATAGCCATAGTAACTATGACTGCTGTTGTACTAGCATGGTCATTTCTAACTCCCAGTAGTTGACGTCTAAAATGAAGTAGGTATGGCCAATGGTGTAGTGACATTGGTGAATGAGAAAATGCATCATGTTGGCGATATGGTTTAAAGGAAGTGTCTGCATATATATCCTAAATAAGCCTATAGCCCTGAACTGAAAATGAGCTTTAATTGACATTTTGTTTTTACTGTCAATGCTTTACATCTGGGACAGCAGCTCTTTGTGTAGAATTGTTCTGCTGTTCTAGCCAAAGCATAGTCCAAACTTTTGCTCAAATATAGTACAAAACCTCAACAGGCTGGCACATATTTTTTATGATCCAGTATCTACACTAGATTAAAATAGTCAGTTAATCACCAGCCATGTTGATTATCAGAACCAGATATGTTAGTCCCACCTGGGAACGATAAAATGCAGACTTGTGGGTCTCCTGAAACGGATGGGTAAAGGAGTTTACAGGTTGGTGTTAAAGGGTCTGAATGGAAGCATCAATACCCATTGTCAAACGTGACATAGGACAACAAAATATATTTCCTAGTGGACAGAGAACCCTGGCATTTATAGTTCATTTTGGGCATATTGTGCTTCTTGTTCTGCAAATATTTGTACTGTGTATAGGCTAAATAATCCTATCTGTTATCAATGTTTTTTTTTGTTTTTTTACAATTTCATGTCTTACTCAGTCTCATATATTACTTCTCATATCTGCTGTATCTTTTTAATCTGAGTGGCCCTTCTATTTCATTTGATAAGCAATCTCCACTTTCAGAAATGCCTCACAGTGAAGATTCCCCTGAGTACTGACGAGGGATCAGTTTCCACACCCCTTGCCCTCACTTTATTTGTGGGTAAATTTCTAACCTAACCTGATCAGCATCGAGGGGAAACTCTCCTAGCTTTGGGGCCAGGGTTCTTTGGGTGACAGGAAGTGATGTAAAAGTTGGCAGAGCAGGTCATGTGGTGTGAGATCGTGGTGTTTCCGGGAAAGGAACAGGGTGGTACAGAGGTCTGTTTGTTACATGACGGCACACTGGGTGGCGCCGCAGCAGTCCTTGATGATTGCCACTCCTGACTTGGTGATGGACGGTTTGTTGGGAGGCGGCTCTGGGACTTGTCTCTTGGGCTTTGGAGGATCTTGCAATAGAGAGGGGGAAAGGGAGATCACACTATGACATAGTATGAATACATCTGTGTTTTGTTTTTTAAACCAAGACCACTCACTTTGTGTGACTTTGACCTTCTTCTCCAGAGGAATCAGCTTCAGCCTGAGGAATTCAGCCATGTCCTTATCCTCCTCTTGCTCCCTGGGTCAGGATACAGTCACATCTTAGCCACCACATAGGTTGTCTCCCAGTAGCCGCTTTAAAGGCCTAGCAGTCATAGTATGGTTTATACCTACAATGATGTAGTCTGTCTTCTAGTCTGTATATCTGTTATATTCTGATTTAAACTGTTCTAAAACCCATTAATAGAACTCAATAATAAACTTTCATATACAATTTAGAATATACAACTGCAATGGCTCACAAATGCTCAATACACTTTGCACAGTACCAAGTTACTGACACCATTCAATGACTTCCAAACAGCCTGTGGTTTTATATCATATCTGTTCTGTAAGTCTGTGTCACAGAGGAGGAGGAAGTAGAAAATGGCAAAGCAGAGCCATGATCATCAATCTGCCTCCCCCACACAGCAGGCGGAGCCCGGGGGGCTCGGCGATGATGAAGCAACCAAATCCTCCATCCTCCAGATTTACTGAGTCAGAATTCCACAGATACTCTGCTCAGCAGTCTCCTCCACACCGTTTCTTTAGCATCCTTCCTTGAGTGTCAAATGAAGAAAACAATGCTTGAGGAGGTTGGGCTACTCATTCCCAGCTCCACTTTAAGCCAGTCAGGGTGGCCCTGGATATTATCTGTCCCTGATATATTAGCACGGCCCTACCTTAATCTCTCCACCTCGGCATCATCCACCAGGAAATCCCTCTTCTGCACCAGATTATGGATCTTCAGGATCAGTTCTTCTTCTCGCTGTTTGTGCTTCTTGGTCTTCTCTTTCTCTGGGGGAAGGAAGAGATGGATGGAGAGACAAGAAGTGAGAAACTGAAGGGATATTAGCCTTAATATTTTATTTCTTCCCATGAAATATCTGCAATACACCAATGCATGTACCATGCATTTAGTTACTGACATTAAGAGCCAAACTGACCTTGCAGTAATGTCAGTTTCTAAATACTGATTCACATCACAAACTCCCCTCATGTATAATTTATAACGTGAGCTATTGACAAAGCTATGCGAATGATACCAAGTTCTGTTTTTGACTGAGGAATTTTCATCCACAGTCATAGATCCATGAGCTCAATATCCATCGCAACTGGGAGGCCTTGGCTTTGTGTTACTGTCCTAACCTTCACACTCCAACGCACAGAAACAGACACACAACAGACTAAAGACAACAGACTAACCAGAGTACACACACACACACACACAGCACCAGAGGTAGGTTGCAATGTGTTTTACACTGATGGCAGCTATGCCAGATGGGGAAGGCTTGGAATGGAGTGCAACATCAGCTCTTGTGGAACTGTGCAGCCATTCCCAAGGGGCGGGTCATTCTGAGGGACACATGGCGCAGACGCATCAATTGCAATGTCACAGTAGCTGGAAAAGCAGCAGGATTTTTGTCACGCGGCTTTCTCGTTGTACTGTAGTGAAATACAGCCGGGACCCCTCACAACTGCATTCATATACATATGGCCGATGTGGCTCATGGGGGTGTTGCTGTCAACGTGTCACGATTTTCAGGGTTCCTAAAGTAATGGAATGACACCCGTATTTGTTATCTGTGTCGGCACTCGCCACAAATAGACCCCAAGCCATTTAGACAGAGAAAGTGAAGAGTGTATGTTTGTGTATGTGTCACTACTGTGGAAGAAAACTTTAATATACTGTATGACTTGAATAGTACACATAAATATTAACTATAGTAGCAGTTGCAGTACATACCGTATATATGCCATGCTGTATTTGATTCATATAAAGTTCCTAAACTAATGAATGGTTTCACGGATACTGGTGCTTCATGTTACCTAGAGGATGACCTAAAGCCGAGCGCTGAGTGTCTCCAAGTGATTTGCCTTCCAACAATGTTTTGTCTATGCTTAGTGACATTGTTATTATGACCTGAGGTAACCCTAAAGGGGCTGGTGTAACTTGTATGTATAAAGATCCTGCTCACTCTTAGAGGGGCAGAGAAATGCATGAATGCTGTTTGAGCTGGATGCTGATTTCTCTCCATGCTGCAACATGATTAAATGATCACTCTGCTTAAACAACTTTCAGTGGCAACTGACTTCGTTGACAAATTTTCACAACACTACCTAAGACTAATGTCTTTCCTTCATAACTCCACCATGTCCTTGGGACTTATGATCAATCCTGCACACTTTAGCGTGACAAACCTTCCTACAAATCACCACGATGCTAGCTGAGATTATGGTATTCTGGCGAGCTGCGTGCGAAAGCAGTTTCTGCAACAAACTGCATTTTATGTTGAGTCCACACAGTATACATAGAGGTACATAGTGTGTACATAGAGGATGAACTCTGACTGGTTTATTTCCTGATTTTGGTTGCTGAGTAGGCAGAAGATGGAACCAATTATTTGACACGTGTGTATGTGTGTAGTTGTTTAACTGTACCTGGTACTGCGACAATCTGTCTCAGCTCCTGCTTTAGACTCATAATGTCTTGGCAGAGCTGAATGTCATCCATCCTAAAAAAAGAAAAATAAAAAAAGAAAGAATCACTGCCTGTCATTAGATCAAAGTACAATACAAATGAGTTGATTCCACTTCCATTTTGGATAACCTCTTCTGATTGCATGGATGTTAAGCAATGTATATTATAGTGAACACTGACGTGTGAAAGCAAAGAAAACAACTATTTAAAAAAGTATTGAGAGTGGGAATGATTTATATAAATGCATATTTCATTTGAGAAGATGAAAAATTGTGTATCGGTGAAATCACTGTGTATATACTGTCAATAATTCAGTACATTTCCACACAATTCAACACTGTCTGATGTTGTCAAAGCAACGACTCCGGTGCTTCTAATTATGAAACCAGACTACAAAAGAGAAAAGTGAAAAGGAGAACCCTGTCCTCATATATAGGCACCCAAGTCATGGGAGAGGAGAGTGTGGACAGATGAAACACATGCTGTATAAATCAATCCACGCTGCTCCTGTTCCACCTCTGTGGCCCCGAGGACTGACCCCTGGGGCCTCTACACACAGCCCACTGTCGTCTCTCCCCTCGTCTGCCCTGCATCCCTGCCTCTCTCTCTGCAGGGCGGTCATAGCGACCAAGGATTTAATTCTCAGTGTGATAAATCAGACCGATGACTCATCCACAGCCCCTTCCTCTTCCTGCTCCTCCTCGTGCGCCTTCGTTTCTCTTTCCCGTGTCTCACTCGCCCACCACGCCTCTCTCTCTCTCTCTCTCCCTTTATCTGTCTCTGTCTCTCTCCCTCTCTCTCGCTTTGACACCAAACTGTGGCTTCCAGCAGCTTCTGCACTCTGACACTCCATCTGCTAGTGTGTGTGTGTGTGTGTGTGTGTGTGTGTGTATGTGTGTGTGTGCGCATGCGTGAGTGTGTGTGTGTGTGTGTGTGTGTTATTGTTGCCTCTCACGCAGGCG
>CABFOP010093400.1:0-10967 GCA_900683385.1 Anoplogaster cornuta | reverse complement strand
CACACACACACATTATATTATGTAATTTCATACCTTTCAATACCCAAGTTCAGTTTGTCAGTTCAAGTCATGGAATAATGATTAACATCAGTACTCATCAGGCTCACCCAAATCCATTTCTGTTTTCTACATGTGACACACATGTAGAGCCGATTTGAGTAGCAACCTGAATCATGATGCACCTGCATGACAAGTTTGCCAACACAAGTATGAGAAAACCTGTCTATACAGCTCTAAACACCTCCCCCTTTTGCACTGCCCTTTTTTCTCTTGACTTGACTTAGCTCCTTCTCTTTCTCCTTTTCTTTTCATTTATTTACAATTTGCTTATAAACCAGATTTAATTTCAGTTAGTCATTGGTGCTACTATAAGAATGACATTTCAACACTACTCTAATCTCATACCAAATGGGCACTTTAACAGGGCGTGGGATTCCATAGCTGAGAACTGAGTCAAATTAACTCTTTGCACACAGAGGGTTTATCCACACCTGTATAAAAATAGTACGCAGTGTTAGCATGTGTTATTGTGTGTGTGTATAGGAGTGTTAATGTGAACGGTATAATCGTTATACCAGCTGTACTGGCTTTGACTCAACAACAATAGTTGCGTTGTGTAAGAGGTGATAGGCAATGTCTCCCTGTGTGTCACCTCCCTGGGTGATACTTAGCTGCATTGTGAGTATTGTACACCAGTGTTGGAGGAGCGGCATGTTATGAATGTGCAGTTATACCAGCAGTGTGACTGTAACATGATAATGTTTTATTGTTTTGTTTACATACATGCTATTCTGAGATTCTTGGTACAGTACGTCTCTAAAGGTTACTACACTGATTGCTAAATTAATGAAAATCATAAGGGGCTAACAATAGTTTTAGCAACCTATATTTAGCAACCTTAAGATTTATTTGTCTGTATTAGTGGTGTAATGGACCGTAGTTGATCCGTGATCCGTACGGATCCCTCTCCACGGTTTGGCACGCATGTGAACTGCAGATTAATTGCAAAGTTTAACCATCATAGTTTTCAGATTCAGATTCAGACATTATTTATCCCAATTCAATTCAGTTTCACAGCCTACCCAGTTAACATAAATAAAATAAAATACATCTCAGTCTAGCAGCAGCATTCAATCATCAACATCAGCTCAACAGCAACATGTCAGTGACAACAGGTCTTTACTGCCGCTGTTATAGTAATAATAAGTAATAATACTCTCAATCCAATGCAGAGTTGCAGTGAAAAGATCCAGACAAGACAGATGTGTGCTGTGTTTTATTCTGAAGGGCATGTTGAATCCCAACCAATTAATCCGGGATGCTCGTGTTGCAAAAAGCAAAGAAGAAAAAAAGAAAAAAGCGCAGTGACAGTCATGACTAGCGGAGGAGCAGAAGAACTCGAAAAGCCTCCCGCATCATTTAAGTCACATGTATGGGAGCATTTTGGCTTCCCTGTCAAATATAATGATGACGGAAGAAGGGTGGTGGACAAAACCGTTACAGTATGTAGGCATTGTGCCACAAGAAAGCCACATGAGAATGGCAATACATCGAGCATGGCCACACTTTTGAAGAAACAGCACCCTGGTGTGTTTTTTTTGTTTTGTTTTTGCTGATCCGAAAAATTTGCCGATCCGTGACTTAAAACCGTGATACGATCCGAACCGTGGGTTTTGTGATCTGTTGCACCACTAGTCTGTATACAGTATGTTTATGAGTGTGCATAACACCAGGAAGCATAGCCTTCCATTGGAAGCATAACCTCTTATATCCTGCTAACTTTACTCCACAGGTTCAAATTCCTTCCCCCCCTTTACCTTTCCTCACCCCTGAGCCCTAACCTTTGACCCCACCCCCTCCCCAACCATGGCACACCGGTCTCAAAGCTCATCGGTTGGCGATAACCCCCTGGACCCAAACTACCTGCCCCCACACTACCGCGAGGAGTACCGCCTAGCTATTGATGCTCTGGTAGAAGGTGACCTACAGGTAACACATGTTTTGTGTGTGTGTAAACATTGAATATTTATGTCAAAAATAGAAGGTGACCTACAGGTAACACATGTTTTGTGTGTGTGTAAACATTGAATATTTATGTCAAAAATAGATGCTCTAAAAAGAGAAATGTATTGATTATATAATTAATATGGGCCTGTCTGCTGTCGTATTAGAGCTACTATGAGTTCCTCCAGAGCGCTGATGTGGCTGATTTCCTGGCACAGCCTGAAATTGAGCACATCAAGTCCACAATCCAGACACCCAACCAGACCTCCAACATCCCAGAGCTGACCTACCAAGAGGGAGCTGGTGATGTCGAGGGTTCCTCGGACACCTACTGGCCAGTGCACTCAGACCTGGCTGCCCCGGGGCTGGACCTCGGCTGGCCCATGCAGCAGCACAGCTTCATAGGGCCCACAGAGGTCACCACCCTGGTTAACCCCTCCGACCCATACATGCCGAGCATCAAGGAGCAGGCCAGGAGGCTCATCAAGGATGCACAGCAAGTTAGTGACAGGGAATGGGAGGGAGGAGTGACATGTACAGACTTGTATTTCTAGTTTGCTTTCAGGAATTACATTTTAGAGTGTAAACATAATGCCACCTGAAAACCAGATCAAAGCATTACAAATGCACGTGTATTTGATATGCTAGGTCAGCAGCATGGCACTGACATGCTAGATATGGTCTTCAAACATATGATCATCGCCCATCTCAAAGGGGATGGGTAGGGGGCACCCATGACACTGCACACAGGATGTACAACTTGTGAATATCCCTTTCTGTTGCTTATCAGTAGGTACAGATCTTCAGAAAAAGTTCAGATAACAATGAGATCCCTGAGAACAATGAATAACAATGAGTTATGCTGTTGCATTGTTAGTTTTATCATAATGCTTGTCTGTCAGCTTTATCACCACTCCCTTTCAGATGAATGTCTAGCTCAGTTGCCTTCTGATAAATCAAAAATAGAATTAATTTTCAGTGTACATGTCATGAGAGTAGTCAGACCTATTCATGTGGTGGGTACTTTAGTATCTCCATTTCTAGCCTTGTATTTAGTGAGCTAGTCAGTCTCCTTTGCGTGTCACAAAATGTACAAGTCATTATGCCTTGTAGTGATTGAGTAAGTGTTATCTTGCTTTGGCCTACTTGAGGAAGCCAGGCAGGTTGCAAGAGGAAGGGGTCCTTAATCTTATCTATACCATGCCTGTTATGTAAATGTAATAGTGATTAGTCAACATTGTACTATTGCTGATACAGTGAATGGAGTTATATGCACATCTGTTCTCACTTACGGGGTTGTGGGGTATTAGTGTACAGTACGAGCATTCATATTAAGACATGGTGAAACACACTGAAGGAAAAATGTTTTGTTCAGTCGTGTTTTCTTCAGGTCTTAAAAAATAGGAAAGATCTCAATTTTGTATCACTTTGTGATCAGCAGCATCTGAAATGTTTCTTGCCTAAACCCCTTAGTAACAAGGATGGTAACAGAGGGAATAAATTCTTGAGACTTTATGAGATACATTTGAAGATGTTAACATGTATAATGGTAGTAAGCCGCTACTATATAGCTGCCTCAAAGTTCCCACAATTTGCTACATTATGTCACAGAGTTCATTATAAACCATCTATTCAGCAACATGGCTTCGATAGGATTACAATAATTCTAAGAAAAAAATGATTATATTGGATCATTTCTGATTATCCTATGCCTGTTTTTTTGCTTCAGGTTATTGCTGTGGTGATGGACATATTCACAGATATTGACATTTTTGCTGACCTCTTGGCTGCAGCGGCTCGTCACGTCCCTGTCTACATTCTACTGGATGAGCAGAACGCCCATCACTTTGTCTCTATGGTCACCAACTGCAGAGTCAACTTGGACTTGATTCATGTGAGTTTTCCATATTTTCTCAAAAGACTGAATTGCAGTATAAATGACACTGGACCATGGTCTCCTCCTATCCATAGATTAGATGTTATTTATTTACCTGTGACACATGATTTCTAACAAAGCTTGCATGTCTCCATAACATGGTTAAAATGTATTTACATAATTTGGGATTTTACAGATGATGCGTGTCAGGACTGTGGCAGGAATAACATATTTTTGCCAGACGGGGAAGTCATTCAAGGGCCAGGTGAAAGACCGCTTCCTATTGGCTGACTGCAGAGCTGTGCTCAGTGGGAACTACAGGTGAGCTAATCGTTTCATTGTTATGCTATGATCACCATGCCAAAATAACCTTTATACTCACTCTGTAATTGCAAGCTGCTTTAATAGCATCCACTGTTGTCTCTCACTGTCTTATAGTTTCATGTGGTCCTATGAGAAGATCCACCGCTGCATCGCCCACCTGTTCCTAGGCGATCTTGTCACCACCTTTGACGAAGAGTTCCGCATTCTCTTCGCTCAGTCACAGCCTCTAATTATTGACCAATCCGTTGTGCCACATGCCAACTCTGACACCAGCAGCACTAGCAGTTACTTCAGCAGCCAACTTGGTTTGAAGAGAACCCAGTCAATGCGGAACACCAGGGGTTTCCTCCGGCAAACCGAGCCTCCCTCTGCCTTCCCTTATGGAGAACCTGCACTTCCTTTCCGGAGGAATGACCCGTTTCGTCACACCATAGAACCTGGGGCAGGAATTACAATTGGAAAGTATGCACAGCAACAGTTCCGTTTACAGCAGTCGTTCCTGGAGCAGGGAAGGTCCATAGTGTCCAGACAGATGGAGATGAGTTCCAGTGGCTTCAAGAGGCACAGCTATGCAGAAGGAACCCAAGAGAGCTATTCTTCTTCAAGGCAATACATGAAGCACAGAGTCATGAATAATCTGGAGGAGACAGACTTCCACAGGTTGTTCACTCTTTCATATTTTGGCCTGCTTCTGTTTCCTTTGGTAATGATCTCAATTGTTTCCTTTGGTAATGATCTCAATTTGTTTAAAGATGTTTTAACTTCTTTGTCTAATGTTAGGAATCTGACTTATTCGTGTACCACATGCTTTTATACATAACTATCATTTTATGAACAAAACAAGTAAGAACAACTATATTTCTTTACAGGGAGCAGACCCAAGGCAGCCATTACTACCATGAGGGGCCTGGACCTGGTTCTGGCCATGGACACTATGACAGGCTTCGAGGCCGCAGTCCACACCTTGCCATAGACCAGCGTTCAGATTCAAGCTTCCGATCAGAGCGGGAGCCCCCTGCTCCTGGAAGTTTTAGTCGAGATTACTTTTCATCTGAGGACTTGAGAGGACCTGAGGGGCACCACCAGGGACATCCAGTGGCAGGGAGGTATGAAGGGGATTCCTCCCAAAAGAGGCCAACCATAGGCCAGGCCTATGCCTGTCTGAGCTCCCCCACACAGCCACATGCTCCAGTGAAGCAACCGTTTCCCACACAATCTGATCAAGAGAGGAGCCAAGACTCACACGCTAGGCAGGGCTTGAGGAGTTGGAGGATCAACTCCTATCTCAGCACTTATGAGGATGGAGGGGAGGAAGGCCTGGCCCAACCTATGGGGCCTGATGCATTTGAAGATCCTCTACCATCTCAGCAGCCAACTGCCGCTGTAGGTTCAGCACCCCGCTTTGGGACAAAGGAGCAACCAAATGTTCCTTCCAAGCCCAAGCAAGATAGTCTGAGACCACGCTTTGGGAAACCCATCATACCTGAGAACACTAGTAAAGACTCAACAACAACAACCAGGGATCTGATTTCCTCAGGCAGTGAATTCAAGACCTTGGTACGAGACAAAGAGGAGTGGGAGATGGAGAGGGGGGGAGCAAGGGAGGTAGGTGTGGATGTGGAGGTGAAAGCGACTCCAGATACCATGCTGTCCAAACATGAATCATTCCGCACACGTATCAATCCACTCCTGCTGCGGAGCTCCCGTCTACGCTCCTCTCTTATATTCTCATCTTCCAAGGCAGAGATGCACAGTGGTAGCTTAGGCCTAAAAGCTACAGAGGAAGATGAGGAGTTTGACCCACTCCGCACCTCTTCGATTGTGGCCCAGATCCTAGAGAAGAGGAGGGGAATATCTCGGGACCCTTATGAATGGAGGAAGAAGGTTGAAGAAAAGGAGAAAGAGAGAGAGCAAGAGAAACAGGAGATACGACTGAAACACGAGAGTCAAGCAACAGAGGAATCTCAAAAAACGAATGAAGAGGTGAAGGCTCCCCCAACTGAAGACATCCCTAACGTCACCATGGAGTCCCCCACACCCCCGCAAACATCATCTCTGAACATGACTGACCCGGCCAGTCGACTGCAGTATTTCAAAGACCTGGCCGCCAAGAGGAAAGCCTCAAATATGGGGACAGACTCGTCACTAAAAGCCACAGAGCCTGCTGAAAAAAAGCCAGACTTTTCTGAGAAGCCTCCTCCAAACACCACGGCTCCCATGCCCCCATCTGTCACTGTCACCCCAGCAGAACCTGAACCAAAGAAGCCAGATATCTCATCAAAACTGTCAGAGCTCACTCGCAGACCTTCAGTTAGTGCATCAAAACCACCAGCAATCGCTGCCAAGCCTCCAGTAACCCAACTGAAGCTTTCAGAGACAGCGGCAACTCAGAAAGAGGAGAATGTTTCAGAGGTTCAGAAAAAAGACACGTTCAAGTCTCTAAAGCCCCTTCCTTCACCTAAACTCTTCAAGAAGGATCCATTTAAACTCAAAGCACTAAATCCTCGCCGTGTCTCCTGTGGTGAGGAGATCCTGACAGCCGATGCTACAGATGCAGAGAAGACCGAGCTGAAAAAGAGCCGCTCTAATAGTTCTTCAGCCATGCCGCATGCTGATTCAAAGGATGGACTTCACAAGACCATGGGCTCTAATACCTCCATCAACACACTAGGGGGTGAGGGAAAGGGTGAGGGAAAGGGTGAGGGTAAGCCACTTGACTTTCTCAAGAAGCAGACTCAGAGGCTAAAGGTATTCCTGGGGCCCAAGGATAAGGACAAAAAATCTGCAGCCGGAGATGACAGGACCATGAGCACCGTCATGGAGATCACTGAAAGCTCTAGCAAAAAGCCGAGTTCATTTGCTAAAGACACAGGATCTACCGCGCCTGACCAAACCACAGCCAATCACAAAACATCACCAACAGGCACACAGGGCCCATCCCGATACCAAACCTCTACCAGCTCTGTTCTATTCAGCAGCAACCTGCGAGATGACACAAAGGTCATTCTGGAGCAGATCTCAGCCAACAGCCAGAAGAACCGACTGGAACGAGAGGAAGCGGGCGGAAAGAAAGATAGTGATGGTGGTGAGAAGGGGGTGGAGAACTCCATAAGGAACAATCGATTTCTGCGACCTGTGGTCGGCAGCCTTCAGGAGAGAGAGGGCTTGCTGAAAAGGATAGAGAGCATGAGGAAGGAGAAGAAGGTCTACAGCCGCTTTGAGGTATGCAGAGATGAGGTTTGAGGAGGAGGGAGTAGTTAGGCAACACACTTTAAAATCAATGAATATTGATTTGGTGGTACATTTTTATACCTGGCCTCTAGTAATTAGAAAGAGTGTATGCTGATATCTGTATGTTAAACAGTATTGCTGATTCACATTATGACAGATGTTTTACATAGCGACAGCTCCCTGAAATTTGATGCCATGGAAAACAATATATTTGTGTGAGCCTTTAACATGTCAGAGCAAACTAGCCAGCTTATTTTTATTGCTTTCTGTCAATGTTAGACGTTTAGTGTAGTTATCTAGCTAATATTTCATTTGTTGTCACCCTTATCTTTTATACTGTGTAAACAAGATGGTTTGTCATCGAGCTAAGCTGAACTCCGCCATTAAGCTTAAGAAAGCTAAGACCACTGAAGCCTTATAATAGTGATGATGGAGAGAAGAGAGAGAAATGAGAGAGAGAGATACACGGGGGAGATCATATCATGTTGCACTCACTCTTATCCCTGTTGTTGTGTTAACAGATGGGGAATACCCTGGGATAATGTAAGATGGAGGAGACCTTTTGTCTGGAGACTGTGTTTATGCAAGATGATCAAAAAGACTGCCCATATGTGCCAATGACACTATGAAAGTACCTCTACGGCTCAACACTGCAGCCCTCCTGGATTTTTACCCACAGTAATAAAACTTGAAAGGACAAACTATAAAAAAGCTGATGTTTTGGAGTTTGGAATGTGCCTGTGTGCCATGGCATGGTACTATTTTTTACCTTATATGGTGACTGAGTGAAAGAAGAGTGAATCTATCTCCATACTGGCTGCTTCGAGTAACATTTCACCAAACAGTAATGGTAGGGCATCTTTTTCCTATAACTGGGTTTGTATGGATGTGCACATGTGAGTAACTAGGTTGGAGAGAGTAAGAGAAAGTGAGCACATGACAGCGTTTAGAAAGCAAATTGACTCATGCTCGTGAACAAACAGGCCTGTATATAGCTTAACCTGCCTACGACTGATGCTGTGTGTGTCTACGAGTGTGTATCTGCGTGACTTGTGTAGAAACTGTTCATGTTGAAAGTATGTCTCTGTGGGTCCATGTTGTGCCAACGGTCCGCCGCGCTCACCGAGCCCAGAAGGACTATTATTAATGCCGTTCAAACCAAAGAGAGCAGAGAAGAGTGAAAGTGGGAGAGAAGGAAAAAGATGATGATGGGAGAACATTTAATTAAGAACTACTCTGTGAGATTATAGAGGGTGAAAAGAAAGAGAACCAGAAAGCGATGAGAGAATACTTATCTAATTGTTACAGGTTTAGTATGTAATTCTACCCAGTAAGGGTAGAATTAGTAAGGTTTCCATACTAGTAAGGTTTCCATAGACTGTGTTGAACTTTACCCTTTCAAGAGAGCGGTGTGTACTTTTCTAGTAAGGTGTGGCTCTGCTTCTCGGGGTTGAACATGTGAAACAACCATTCAGGGAAGGGCTAAGCCTGCACAGGGCACAGGAACAGAGCAACATAAGAAATGATTACTAGCACTAGCCATTATAGTATTCACAACGTAAAGTAAAATGTAAAACATCTAGCCCTGAATCACCACTGAATACGGACAACTTCTACATGACCCCAGTGCCCCCATTCCTCCTTCCATCCGGATTATGTTGGATTTGAAATCACCTCTACAGGACAGGAAGGGAGAAAGGATAGCTACATTTCACTGGAGCAAGGCCATGATTCTTTACATAAGTCGCTTAACTTATACGCCCTTAGCAGGACCACTAACTTGTTTGTCAGTCTGTAGATACTATTACACCAAAGAGACGTACGTGGTACAGTTCCAAGTGATAAACATTAGTCAGGGCATCAAACCATTTAGTGTTTGTCTCAAGTGTAGTTACTGTACATTGAAACGTCGGAGGCTCCTATGTTATATGGACACTTTAGGGATTATAATGTTTTCTAGGGATACTATTGTAAATATTTACATGAATATAGGGTTGGTTGATATTATAAGTAACAAATTATGATCACCTTCACTGTGCTCTCAAAGTGCCTTGTAGTGTCAATTTTCAATTAATATATGTGGTGTCTGCAGTAAAAAGGAAACGGCATTAAGGGGAATTTGTCGCACAAGATAATTGTTTTCTTTTTAAATCTTGGATTGAATTGAAAATTCTGACATTATACTATAACATATTAAATGTCTACAAAAACAAAGTTGAATGTGTGCACGTGTGTATATTATAATGGACGGTTGTACTGTTTTCATTGATCATCTGATTGATATTCACAAAATAAAACCCAACAATTGGGAAAACACGAACAAACTGTATTCAATTTGTTAATATATGAACAGCTTTACATCACCAATACACAATATTAAACAATGGTGCAAATAATACCAGACAAATTGGATGGTAATTGCATTTCTACAGTGCAGAGGCCTATAACATTGTAGCTATCTGAAATAAAACATTCCAACATTAACAGTTACAGAATGGAAAATATCCAAGGAGTCAGCAATAAATCAAATTCGACATGAGAGTTTGTTGTCTACACAGGCGGCCATGTGTGAATAAAATCAGGTTCTTCCTGTAAATTCTTTCTACTCTATTAAAAAGAGGCAGAAAGGACTGCAAACAAACTGGATTACAACTAGACTTTTACAAAGCCAAAAAATACAATGGCCAACACTGTAGCGTTACAGATCAATTGCCATTAAAACAACCATTGAACGTATTCATCGGGTTTAAAGACATTGCTTACACATGCAGTGAGAATGTGTCCTGGAGTGAATACAACTCCTGTGATTCTCCAAAACTACTCCTCCTGACTCTCTGCAGCTGTGGTCTCTGGCTGCTTCTGCTTCTTCATCTCTTCCAGCTCCTCATCCAGGTGGCGCAGCTGAGCCAACTTCAGCTGTTCTACAGGAACCACAGAACAATGACCAAATCAAATGAAATGGAAATGAAAAACATTTAAACACTATATGCGACATATACAATATAGACATATACAGAGCAGGTACTTACCAGCTGGTAACAGCTGACGTATGGTATTTTCAACACTCTCTATTTCAACTGGAAGTCTTTCTGGGGTCTGGGGGAGAAGAAGCAGATTGTGGGACCAGTCAAAGATCAACAAAATGAGCACCATTTAAATTTTTGAGAAAAAAATATATTTAACAGACAAGCTCACAAAGACAGAGTGCAGATTCTTATGCTGCTCTATCAGCTGCTGAAGGTGGTTTTCAAACTTCATCCTGCAAGAACAAAGCCAACATTAGTAAATGTATATTCAGTAAAATCATTTGCTTTAATGTTTTTTTGTTTCTTTAATTACAAATAATTTTGCTTTAGTTGAATAGTTACCGCTGCTTCCTGTGTTTTAGTTTGAATTCCTGGATTTCACATCTGTACTGTTCTAACGTCTCCTCACTTTTCTTGTTCAGCTGCAACTGTCTTATACGAGATCGGAAGAGCACACGTCTGAACTCCAGTCACGCCAATATCTCGTATGCCGTCTTCTGCTTGAA
>CABFOP010093394.1:0-11011 GCA_900683385.1 Anoplogaster cornuta | reverse complement strand
AGAAACCCTGCTCCACGCAGCGGGTAAAAGTTAGCAGCAGGTTTGATATTCGCCGGATATGTTTCACTATAATGCAACATATCAGCAAAAATTGACCTGTAGTAAGTAACAGCCCACCATTGGCAACTACTACAGCAATCAGAATGAGGAAAGGTCTTTTTATTGATTTTTGGTGAATATTTTAAACTATTAATTGCATCCTGTTTCACTATAATGCAACATATCAGCAAAATGTCATTTTAATAGTTTAAAATATTACTACAGGTCAATTTTTGCTGATATGTTTCATTATAGTGAAACATATCCGGCGAATATCAAACCTGCGGCGAATATCAAATATCAAGCTAACTTTTACCCGCTAACATAATGGTGTGTTGAGTATCACTTCCGCCATAACGTTAGCTAGTTTAACAGAAGGCAAACTTACTGATTGTCCTGCTCTCCTCCACCTTGTCCCCGGTCCGACTTGTACCTTCCACTGTTTTGCAGAACCATCTTGTATGCTGTCGGCGAGTTCAGCCACGGCGATGTATGTTTTTAACTTGGTGACTAAAACTGTTACTTGACAAACAGACTACTGCAAAATCCAACGTAACACGATTTGACAACAGCTTTCTTATTTTGGCGCGTTCGTGCTGTTGCCGCGAGAACAGCACCGAGAGGAGGAAGAACAAAGATCTTCTATTTAAAAGATGAATCACTCAGGGGGAAAAACCGGTGCCACTTTCCGGTCTGCAAAAGTGGTCGCGCCAGCACACTGCATAAGCATAACAACCACTCTGATACAGACCTAAAACAAAGTTGTTTTTCTTAAAAACTAATAATTACAAAATGCAAATCTGAACTCTGGATGTTGACAATACTTTTGGTTTATGCGTAAATTTGGTAAATTGGTAGATGTTTTTAACAGAACACACCTGCAACAGAAGGCCATATCTCTCAACTTCTCCATTAATGCCGATATATAGAGTGTAAATTCTGGTCTGTGTACTTCGCGATGACATTCTCCTCCTATCTACTACAAGCTATCCACCACTAGATACTCTTACCAATCTCTGATGTTCAATGCATTCCAGGTTGTGAAGTGATGGATTTTATTTTTTTGCTTCACTAGCACAAAACAGGAAGAGAGATGTTATTCTTCCAGTACAAATTGAGCTAAAGCTTTTAGCTATTAGTGTTTACCAATGTATCACAATTAAGTTGACAACGATATGTTGATGTAGAAAAATGCTACACGTTGCACCTTTAATGGTCAGTTCTTCTGTGCATGTGTCAGAGGGGCCTGAGTAAGTGTTCTCTGCCTCTTCTCTGGTCTGCTCTCAAGCTGTGATATGGCCTTCTGTAGTTTTCAATAAAAACATCTAAACTTTACTTGGGCCAAATTACAATTTTTTTTAATATATATATATTTTTAAAGAAAAACAATGTCTGTCTGTACCTCTGTACGAGATCAGTAACGTAACTTACTGGTAACAGATGTATGTGTTGCATGCATATCGGAAAGTGGACTGTTTTTAAATTATCGAGCGATTTGTCGTTTCTGTATAGACGATCTTCGTATGAATCCCGCCCCGTCCTGCAGAATGTACGTCCCTTTCTGGGAGGAGCTTCGTCGTGGGAAGACCTCCCTCTCCCCCACATGTTTACACCACCACTGACCTAGTAGGGCGGACCGAGTCTAGATGACGTACTGGTGGTCACTTTGACATTTGCAGCTGCATTTATAAGAAATATTAAAAACGATCTTCAACAACGGCGCAGCTCAGTTGGCGTGCTGTGAGTTTTCGAGGTGAGGAAGCGCCGACGTTTACAGTTGAATGAGAACCGTTTAGAAAGTGAGCAGAGGTTTGGTTGACAGCGCTAGTTACCGTTAGCTCGCTAGCTAGTGTGTCATGCAGCAGACAACAACGAGCAGTGCAGTTACCTTTAGTTTAAAAAATAAATAGCTAACAGTTGTCTTTCACGCTAAGTTAACCAGTTCAACATCATAACTATCTCATCTACACAAATGGCTATCACTGGTTCATTACGTTAAAATGGACATATGGATTCTGTTGTGTGGCTGAAATTGTATTTATCAAAGATTAAACACAAATTCACTGACTAAACACAATCAATTTACTCGCTGGTCCTCTTTATTTGCTTTACGTTAAAGTGTAGTTAGTTAACGTGTCTGTCCCGTCTGTGCTGCCCTATAGTCGTCCAGGAGCAGCTGTGTTAACGTAGTTTATAGACCAACTAACTGATTTGTGGTAACAGTGGGAAAAGAGGAATAGCTGCAATCACACCTCTGTTGTCCTACTGTAAACTTCTGTTTCTCACACATTGGATTTGTGTATGTGCCATTTGTATGTGTTTTGCTGCATCCAAATGCTCACTATAGCTGGTTAGTGATTTGGCTGCATGTGCCCCCCCCCCCTCCTCTCGACCTTTACCCCATATGGGACAAGCACACTTGGTTCTCCCTTCAGCTGCCAGACAGCCTGTTTACTAGTCACTGGTAGGGAAATATAGCCCATCCACGAGCCCATCACGTCCTGCCTGCATGGTTGATGTCTTCATTTATTCAAAAGGTTGATACTCTGCACATGTGACTGTGCAGGTTTTAAAATCTATTAATATTTGCTCAAAATAGGATTTGAATTGATGTACTTTATTGATATTTGCATGCTCACCATTCTGAACAGGCATTCTACTCTTCCACCTACTTACTCTTCCATAGTATAAACTTTTTACTTTTAAATAGGGCCAGCTGTCTCTGCTTTTGAAGTTGCCCCTAACCTTATATATAACCTCTATGTCCTAAACACAGATCTTGGATCATATTACCCAGCATGCCCTGTCCTGAGAGGGTTTCTGACCTCTGACCACAGGTCAGGTCAAATGTCCCTTCACGCGAATGCCTCCAGACTAGAACATGAAATGAAAGCATTTCTTCCTTCACTTAGTTTTAGATTGAGCTATGTATGACCACGTACCAGACCCACCTTTTAGGAAACTCCTTGTACATCATCTACTCTTTTCATTAAGTATAATAAGTAATTAATAATTCAAACAACATAATGTATTGACCCCATTACAAATACATTTTAAATGTATGAAAGCAAAGATTAATAATCTATTAAAAAACACCCCACAATGGTATGTTGATGTGAAAAGTTAATATCATCTCTTTGTCTTTGTTGCAGTCTCAAGAGGATGAATGTCAATGCTCCCCTTTATAGTTTTGGGAGTGAGCTTGTGGATATTGTTGCTACTATGGCAGATTATTACTAAAGACACAGCAATGCCTGAGAAAGGAGAGGGATCTCCATGTGGCTGTGGTCCCCCTGCAGCCCAGGAGGAGCTGCTCGCTGCACACACTCCTCCCCTAGAAGGACATTCCAGGGCAACAGTTCCTGCCACCTCAACACACAGTGAGGCTTACAGTCCTCAGGGCAGCAGTGCTTCAGCAGTCAAAACAGTGGACAGCCAACCTCCGCAGGTCTCCTCTAAGGTGAATGCAGAGCAGCCGTCACCATCACTCACCTCCCACACACCTTCCAAAGGCAACATGCCAAAGTTGAGCTCGGCGCCGGCGGCTAGGGAGCGCCTCAAGTTCATTCTCGGAGCATCGGAGGATAATTCTTCAGACGAGGAGCCTCTGGTCGCCAAACCTCCCACTGGTCCATCCCAGCCACCGACCTCTCCCCCTCAGCACACGTCCTCAGCAGCAGGACAGAAAACCTCCACAGGCATGAAGTAAGGTCTTGCTATGTTTCTCTTTAAGTGAAAGTTATTTAATGTATTTATTTGTCTAAGGTCATAGACATCTTGAGATTTTTGTCCCCGCCTCACGGATATAGACATTGTAAATACCCTGTGCAGAGAACGTGGGGGAAACACGGAAGCATGTGGGCATCAAACATTGATGGAAGTGAGGTGGATGGTTGGTTTTCAGGTTTGACAGTGTTGTTGCTCAGTAATCTAACATGTGGCCGTGTTGCCATAGTGCTGCTACAGTACGAACCATATCTCCACACCTACGGTCACCTGACTACGTCGTGCCAGCCTGTGTTGTTGTCGCATGCCACAAGCCCCCCTTGCACTATTATTGGAACAAGTGCCTCTGCTTATGACTTTGAAAGCTGGTCTGAGGCCAGGGAACAATGGAGTTAAATGAGCTGCCGACCAACACGCGTCACACTTTCAGAACCTCGGTAGACTTTTAAATTTAATTTTATTATAGTTTTCAGAGCTGATGCACAGTTATTTTTATACCCAGTATTGATATGTGATATGATGGCTGTTCAGAGTAGTTGTTGGCTGCAGATAGCTTCGTGCTCAACTTGACATAAAGGGTCAGTTCGTATTCATGTGCGGGAGCAGGACATGTACGAAGCACCATGAAGCGGAGACTGGTAAGAGATTTTCCTCTGCTATAGCTTGGCTGTAGATGCGTCTCCCTGTGGTTCAAGGGAATCGTTTTGACAACCCATCCATATTGTGGAGGAATTTAAAGCAACACTTGCAGACATGCAAATGTTTATGAAAATTAAATCTCTTTTCTAATGTGCTTCTCAAGTCACCTGTGAAGCTTTTCTTCTAGATTCAAATAGTTTTCTTGGTGGATGAAGTAGAATGAGACCTTGGGTGATGATTTTGGCGAGCTTGTGTGTATATTCACCGTGAATCTGAGAGCCCGTGTGATAGCATAACAAGAGTGTGTGTTTAGTCTCCTTCCGAAAGGATCTGTGAATGAAGGATATTTTCCTGTAAGGCAGAAGGGAGGGAGCGCCTGAGAGGAAGGACTTGGTAGAGGTCTTCGATTTCAAATTTCATGCACACTTCTAATGTGCGTGAAATTTCCACTTCCATGATAATATATGATGGAGGGAAATGGCAGTCAAGGTCTCAACTGGTTTCAGTGTCTGAAAAGGTTAGTCCTATGATAAGATATCAGCCACCTTTCTTTGTAATTTGAAACTGGCTACAATGTTTGTTGTGTACATAGTTGTCTCGTATGGTCAGAGTAATAGAAATAATGCAAATGTGCATAGGCAGTTTGCAATAAGTTTGAATAGATTTGCAGACATGTTTGTCAGCCAGAAGGTTATGTAGAAATTCTGCATCGTTACAGTGTGGCTGGAGTTGCGTAACTCTCGTCACGTGTTAGTATGAGGAAATAAAAATAACAATTTGTTCTCCCTAGAGGTGGGAAGTGTAATAGCAGACCAGCAAGAACTTTGTGCTGTTATCATAAATAAATAGAGCAGCTAACTAACAGGTTTTGCCATCATTCTACTCCTTACAGTTCCAGTTCCTTTACAATAGTTTCAAGTCCAGTCGTGCCTTTCTTTTTCTGTAAGAGGAACCAATAAAGTGCACAACAACAAGCTGGAAAAGGCTTTCAAAAAAAGCTGGTGCAACAATTGAGTGCAGTCCATAGTCACCAGACGATCTGTACAATAAGAGCCATGTCTGACGCTCATATCTTCCCAGACGATATTGATCTCCACAGTGCAGCCTACTGAAGCAACACAGGAGATCTTTAAAACTTCCCAGAATCTCTACAGAAGTTCACTTGTGTTTTTGTTACTAGTGTAAATGAGACGTTGGAATGAACTAAGCATGTGGCACTAGATAATTTTCACAGTACAATTATCTCGGCAAATTGTATTACTGTATTACAATATTTATTAAATTCAGCTGAAAATTGCTGTTTGTTCTAAAAGAAAATGGGTTAATCGCTTCACTTTTGTTCTTTTGTGAACAGTGTCCTAAATGTGCCTTGCTATGTGTACTAAAACACTGTTTCAGGCATAAAGGATTTTCATAACACCACAGTATAGTTCAGTACGGTATACGTGTAGTTGTTTTCTTACCTATGGACCCTGCATTATTGAGTAGTGGAGTGTGCTGTTTATCTTAAGTGATTCGGTGTTTGTGGACAGACTTTACAGTGAACAGAGTAACAGTTTTACTTTATGAATATGAATATGTTTTGCACCTTAAATTTGGGGACCAGTTTCACAGTGAACAACAAGGCTGTAGATCTGTACCAGTTGATCTGATTTGGCTTGGGTTAAAGCTGGCAGTATGGACTTCACAATGATTGTGTCATTTCACGACCCCAGTAATAAGAGCATGGATGCAACATGTCAAGCATTGCTTACTGTCGACATACAGTATTTATGAAGCTCACTTTTACGGATTACATTGCTTGGCGTAGAGGTTTCTCCCAAGAGCAGTGGTTAGGTGTAATTGTGTCGATAAGACCAATAATTGTGTTGATAAGACCAGACATAAACAGGCTAGTCCATGTCAGCCTACCCACTGTAGAGAGAAACTGAACTTTGACTTGCCCTTTTGATTTTTGATTTCGATCAGTGCTTTCGTGTCCTGCTGCGCTTATGTAGTGTGTTCACAGTCCCTGGTTCCTGCAGATCTGCAGCTGTTAACTAGCTGGGTTGTTGAGGGTCAATGTAGTGTATGTTGCTCTTTGGCTCGGATCTGATAATATGGAGCTTAATATGCAACTTGCAGTTTGTGCTGTGCTGATTTAATATAGGTTACGGCAGATATACGGAATGGAATTTACCTAGCACATAGATTGATTATGTTTTGCAGTGCTACCAGGCAAATAACCATTTGGTTTCTACCTCAGGCCTAGCATGTCTGGTCTTCACTTGGTGAAAAAAGGACGAGAACACAGAAAAATGGATCCGCAGAGAGACTTTACAGTGGCCTCTCCGGCTGAGTTTGTCACCCGCTTCGGTGGCAACCGCGTCATTGAAAAAGTAAGAAAGATTCTCTTTTCTGCATTTCTGAAACTGTTACTGGTTACTGGCATTGCAGCAGAAGAATGTACTCTGTCATTCCACTCTCTATCAGACTAGTCTCGCTGTTTCCTTCTCTGTTACAGGTGCTAATAGCTAATAACGGCATAGCTGCAGTCAAATGTATGCGCTCTATCCGCCGCTGGTCCTATGAAATGTTCAGGAATGAGAGGACCATCCGTTTTGTCGTCATGGTAACCCCTGAAGACTTGAAAGCGAATGCAGGTCATTATCAATACTTATCTTTTCTTCTTTTTTTTTTTTCTTTCTTTTTTTTATTTTTAACCAAAAGCAGTTATTGCCTGAAAACCTTTACAGAATAACAAGTGTTATGTGCTGCTCTTCCCCCCTATAGAGTACATTAAAATGGCAGATCATTATGTGCCTGTACCTGGTGGGGCCAACAATAACAACTATGCCAATGTAGAGCTGATAGTGGACATTGCCAAGAGAATCCCAGTACAGGTACACATCGCCATTTATCTGCATTCACAACAGTAGTAATTGTCTGTTTTAGACTGACTGGCTTCTGAGTTCAATCTGTTTTTCCTTTACCTACTGTCCACCTACCAGTAGAAACTGTGATAAATAATGATATGTCTGTTTATCACTATCAACAGGCTGTGTGGGCTGGTTGGGGCCATGCCTCAGAAAACCCCAAACTGCCTGAGCTGTTGGACAAGGCAGACATATCATTCTTAGGTACAACCTAATTTGAAACAGCATTGTTTTGTTTTGTTTTGTTTGCACCTGCTTCTAATTGGGTGATGACACGGCTGTTTATATCTCAGGGCCGTCCAGCAAGGCCATGTGGGCTCTAGGAGATAAGGTGGCCTCGTCCATAGTGGCCCAGAGTGCTGACATTCCCACCCTGCCATGGAGCGGATCAGGTGATGAACCCCGTCATTAATCTCAGTTGTGGTATATTACCCGACACAGATTGCACTGTCAGCGTTTGGGTTTAGTTAGATTCCATGACGTGGTGTATTTCTTTCCAGGTCTAAGGGTGGACTGGGGAGAAGAGGACCAAAGACTTGGCAATGTAATCAGTGTTCCTCCAGAGGTCTACGCACACGGCTGTGTGCGTGACGTAGACGACGGGCTGGCGGTGAGCATTATATAAAGTCATCCATACAAGTTATCCATCAGTTAGTCCCTGGACACAAGCATCTTGACACAAGTTGTATTTTTGTGCTTTCTCCTTGAAGGGAGCTGAGAGAATTGGTTACCCGGTTGTTATCAAGGCCTCTGAGGGTGGAGGTGGAAAGGGTATCCGGAAGGTAGAAAGTGCTGAGGACTTTCCCAGCTTCTTCAGACAGGTTTGTTTTTATTTTACACCCTAATGTCTCAATTCTATGTATTGTTGTCCACACTACAAATGTAAATATACTTGAAGTTGGTGTGATTTGCGCAATTGTCTTTTATTTGGAGTGCAGGTTCAGGCCGAGGTACCTGGCTCGCCCATCTTCATCATGCAGCTGGCCCAGCATGCAAGGCACCTTGAGGTCCAGATCTTGGCTGACCAGTATGGTAATGCTATCTCTTTGTTTGGACGAGACTGCTCCATCCAGAGAAGACACCAGAAGATCATAGAGGAGGCCCCGGCCACCATAGCAGCGCCCTCAACGTTTGAGCAAATGGAACAGGTGAGTTACTTTTATTTGCTAACCTCAGTCAACTCATCGGTTGTGGTTTGGACTTCATGTTGACATGTTTCAAATGTTCAATGTCTCTCTGATCTAGTATGCTGTGCGGCTGGCTAAGATGGTGGGCTATGTGAGCGCAGGAACTGTAGAGTACCTTTTCTCTGAGGACGGAAGCTTCCATTTTCTGGAGCTGAACCCCCGCCTGCAGGTGGAACACCCCTGCACAGAGATGATCGCAGACGTCAACCTGCCTGCTGCCCAGCTTCAGGTAAACCATCACTGGATACTGGAACAATAATGAAATCTCATCATGATACAGCAAGCCAGTCTCATGCAACTGAGACTAGAGGTAGAAGTGCAAGTCTCCTATTTTAACGAGTGTTTCATCTCTGATAGATTGCAATGGGAATCCCCCTCCATAGAATTAAGGACATCCGCTTGTTTTATGGAGAAACTCCCTGGGGCGACACCACCATTAACTTTGACTGCATGCCTTGTCCAAGAGGACATGTCATAGCTGCTCGGATCACCAGCGAGAACCCTGATGAGGTGGGACTCAAGGCATACTACTCTATTTTTTTTGGTGTATTTTGAATTTGGACCACTGACTTGTTCTTGTTGTCACTCACAGGGGTTCAAGCCCAGTTCGGGCACTGTGCAGGAACTGAACTTTCGCAGCAGTAAAAACGTCTGGGGTTACTTCAGCGTTGGGGCCACCGGTGGCCTGCATGAGTTTGCAGACTCCCAGTTTGGACACTGTTTCTCCTGGGGGGAGAACCGTGAGGAAGCCATTTCGTAAGTCACTATTGTTCTGATGCCATCATGATATCTAGATCACTAGCAATTAATTTCAGCCAATAACACAATACCTGCCCATAATGTGGTAACTTCCCATAATGTAATATAACTAAAACTAAACCAGCAATATCCAGCTCATAATATAATTTTTTTATCAATAAAACCTTGAGACAATAATGAAATAGCATTTTTGCCACTATTTTACTTTATTCATTTATCCTTATTCAAATGTTATTATTATTGATAAATAATAATATAAATGTTATTATTTTGGCTGAATAATTTTATATCAACTCATAACATAAAAACACACTATCTGATGTGGTTTGTTGTTGTCGTGTCTACCATGTGCTTCAGGAACATGGTGGTGGCTATGAAGGAGCTCTCCATCAGAGGAGATTTCAGGACCACAGTTGAATACCTCATTAAGTTACTAGAGACAGAAAGCTTTAGAAACAATGACATAGACACCGGCTGGCTGGATCATCTCATCGCAGAGAAAGTGCAGGTAGGAGTCTGAAGAGACAAAGCCTAGTGCCAAAGTCATTACCTAGAATAACACCTAGAATAATGGTTGGCCAAAGGATCGCTGCAGTTGTTGTTTGTTATATTGTCTCTGGTTTGTGTGATCGTTTGAGCCACATGGTCTTTCTGTAGGCTGAGAGGCCAGAGACCATGCTGGGTGTCGTCTGTGGGGCGTTGCATGTTGCTGATGCCAGCTTCAGAAAGAGCATGTCTGACTTTCTACATTCACTGGAAAGGTCAGTAGCACACCTCCTTTTCTTACTAATGCCCCCTTGTAATTGTTATTCTATGTTCATATACTTTATTTTTTTTAAAACCCACAATCTGCTCCATACATCTATAGAGGCCAGGTAATGCCTGCAGCCAGTCTCCTCAACTTTGTCAATGTGGACCTTATATACGAAGGAGTCAAATTCTGCCTCAAGGTATCTTTCTCTTCACGCATTCCCTATTTTATTGATCACCCCTCTTAACGTTTTTTTCCCCCCAATCAATAACCTTTGACTGTTTCTGGCAGGTGGCTCGCCAGTCCCCAACAACTTATGTCATGATTATGAACGGCTCAGACATTGAGATAGATGTCCACAGGCTGAGTGATGGTGGCCTTCTGCTCTCCTATGATGGCAGCAGCCACACCACCTACATGAAGGAGGAAATAGACAGGCAAGACTTCTTGACTGCGATTTATGATTATGCGTGATTAATTGGGCAGCCCTAAAATCTGGAGCAAAGTAGATTTCAGTTTGCAAAAAAGGTGATGGATTATAGGAGAGAATCTATTATTTATTTATGTGGTTTCCTCTTCTTTTTCGGACCTATTTTGACCCCACAGCTACCGCATCACTGTTGGCAACAAGACGTGTGTGTTTGAGAAGGAGAAGGATCCCACGGTGCTGAGGTCGCCCTCTGCTGGTAAACTACTGCAGTACCTGGTTGAGGACGGAGGCCATATTTCTGCAGGTGACTGCTATGCAGAGATTGAGGTGAATGTTGCCAGATTTTAGTGAAATGTGTTGAAATTTGAGGCATGCTGTGTATACATGTGTTTTTTGTTGACCTGCTGTGTGTGTTATGGATTCAGGTGATGAAGATGGTGATGACTCTAACGGTGCAGGAGACTGGTTGCATCCACTTTGTAAAGAGACCCGGGACGGTTCTGGAGCCTGGCTGTGTGGTGGCCTGTATAGACCTGGATGACCCCAGCAGTATCCACCTGGCAAG
>CABFOP010093391.1:0-21388 GCA_900683385.1 Anoplogaster cornuta | reverse complement strand
ATGAGATTTTTGATAATGATCATCAGTAATGTGGATATAATGACTCAGTGGGTAAAGACAAATAATAGACCATCTGAACAGTCTGGTATGTTCAGGAAATGACATCACTTTACTGTAATCAGCCTTTAAAACCAGGACAAGACAACACTTATGACACATTATGATATCTAGTCTCACATCACGATATCATATAATATCCATATATTGCCCAGCCCTACCTCCAGGTAGCTCAACTGGTTAAACTCAACCAATCAGATTATTTGCCTCTAAATGTCAAATCTTCTTCTCCCAGTGACACCGAATCAACCCACCATAATAACGCCGGCGTCTCTCTCCCTCAGGTGTGTCCTCCTGCCCCTGCTGAGCGTGAAACCTCCCCCGCAGGCCCTCTTCCTGCTGGTGGACTCCATCGACGAGGGCTGCCAGCTGGGGGAGGGGGGCGAGCAGAGGTCCTCCCCCGGCTCCCCCAGGACCATCGCCGAGCTCCTGGCCAGCCACCACGAGTTCCTCCCTCCGTGGCTGCTGCTCGTCTGCTCCGCACGCCGCCAGAATAAGGCCATCACCAAACTGTTCACAGGTAAATTAATCCGGTTTCACTCGGCTGTGTCCTCCAGGTGGTTACTGAGGACGTCACTCTGCAGGCGAAGGGGTCGTTTCTTTCCCCGAAGTTCATCGTTCATTATCGTTAAAATACAGAGCTTCCCTTCTTTTCACAACTTGATGATCTTTCTTTCTCACCGTGCTATACTGGTATTCATGGCACAGCTAACCTATTAGAACCACATATTCGTAGATGTAGGGCCAATATAACCATTTATCGTCTTCCAGTGGAATCATATTGTGATGATATGAAGATATTTTAATATCGTGACACATTTCTGCTGTCTAAACTGATGATGACAGGAAAATTGTACTTACAAACTGATAAAATGAGGTATGGTAGGAATATTATTTGAAATCACACCTAACATTACCATTCGGTTCAATGATATGAACATTAATTTGGTTATTTAACGTAACTTTGCATACATGAACCATATCGTGATATATATATTGATATTGAGAATAATCCTTATGATTATCGTGATATTGATTTCAACCGTATCGCCCAGCCCTAGTTCGGTGTCTTGTATTTACGAAGCAGGCTGACGTCGACTGAAAAACAACCACTTAGATGCTTGAAGTTGTTTCAGATTTTGAGCGGTGAATCCGGCTGTGATTCCTTATTGATGTTAATCCACTTCAGTCATGAAGGGCAGATGGACATGAAGGAGAAGAGACTATTATAGGTAATACGAGCAATATTCTGAGCAGCATTTTCGGTTATATTAGTAGAAATTGTCTTTATATCCTGACAGAAATCAATAAATCAGTCCTCTGAAAAAGAAATGGAAAAAATCCGGTGTCAGACTACGTGTCTGTTAACGTTACCTTCAGCTCTAATTAAATGATTAGATGATCCATTTGGCTGCAATGAAATGATTGGCTGCCGTATCGGGGCGTTACTTCCTACCACTTCCATTTCACAACATCAGCGGTAAACCAGAGTTGAGTAATTAACACTGTTTACCACTGGACTATGGTTGAGAGGACTTCTGTCTCTAAAAAACACTAACCAGGATACAACAGACAAGCACGAGTTCTGGACACCACATTTACAACACTCGTCTTCACGTCGGTGAACTTCGGTGATATAATTCGTCGTTCTTCTGCCGCTGAAAACCGAGGAAAGGATTCAGGATATTAACGAGCCTTAATGAGGAAGCCGCGCTTCGCCGTAACCGAACTATATTGGACAAGCAGACTTCTGGACACCACATTTACCACATTTCGGCACTGTGCGGTGCAACTCTTCGGTCGCAGTTAATGAGGTAAACAAAGAACTTTCAGAATTGCTCCTATTACCTTTAAAGAGACTTTTTAACCTCTTGACAGTCATGGATTGTGCAGACTGGGGTAGAACCTCACAATAACAAGGACTAACTAATATTTTGAGTGTATAATATATTTGCGCTTGTCAGCCATCCTCTTTTTCTTGTTTCCTCTCAATGCAATGCCATTTTTCTGTCTAAATACGATAAATGTCATCCTAATCTGCTGCTACAACGCCTGCAGCGCGGTGCCCTTTCTGTCTGCGGACGCAAAAGGCATTTTAACATCACGACGTGGCCAGAAAGATGAGGGTCACCGCCGCAGAGGTCCCCCAAGTATGGCGACGCCCCCTCCGAGCGCTACGACGAGCCGCACTCGCTGCTATTACCTCCCTGTCAGGCCACCAGCCTACTCTGCAGCGATGAGCTGGCATGGTATTAATGGAGGAGCGGCTGTGTAGGAGGACGGCTCTGCGTTGTGAACCCCCGTACCTCTCCAAACCCTCTTCGTGCCTCTTTCATGGTCACGTAACGTTCCAGTCTGAGCAGCCCTATAGTTGTTTTTCTCCACCTGCATAAATGAATGGCGCCCTGCCCGTACTGGTGTGGTTCGGTGTCCGAAATTAACTTTTTGGCTCACCTGCCAAGGGCTGCCTGCCAAGGATAATTTATACCGGCACAAATAATTAATGTGAATTTTTCATCCCACTCATTTTCAGGGGAAAAAACAAAACGCTGTGTATAACTGAGGCGTTCAAATGCCATCGAACGCCGGTGGTGGTTCAGTAGATAATATTGGTGCAGAGTTGGATATAGCTATGACAACTGGTTTAATTTTAGTGATTCTTCTAACATAATGCATGTAATAAAACCCCATATATATTATATTCGCTGTTGAATCCTTTCACAGTTGGCCACAGTTCTCTGCGGTGTATGATGTAGTGAATTGTTATGTTTTCTTTTTAATCCCTGTCTGAAAAACAAATGTAGTTGTAAATGATTGGGTGTGGTGTTGGGGGATTAGGTGTAATCTTAAGTGTAGGTGTCGGCGAGTGTAAGTGTGTTGTAGATGAGTGTAGACCTGATCAGCGTTGAGCCTCCTGCAGGGACAACCACAGCACACCAGACCCACCACATCACAGCATCACATACCTTCACAGCATTTTTCTGGAGGGGAACTTAATATTTGATTTCTACACATCAGCAAGTCACATATAACTGTGTTTTCTGGTGTATTCCGTTCTATCGGCGTTATCTGTTGTGACTGAAGTGCACATCTTCAGATTGTAGCATAGAAAAGCGACGATGGGCAGTGGAATCTGTAATCAGTAAACTACTTCCTGGTATCTTAGCGATTTCTGTGACTGCCTATTTTCTCTCTATCTTATTGTTGTCGATATGGTTTGAACATTTCACCTGAGAAGGATCTGATAAACCAGTTATCTCTTTCCCTTTTCCTGCCTTTTTGATGACGACCAAGTCCTTGTCGAGCCGTTATTCCAGTTGCGCTAAATAAAAAGAAGGACAATCCTTCTTGAGCAGAGTGGAACTGAGCCACGTGATGCCCTCGGCTGAGAGGAGTCGGGGGCAGATTAGGAGACATGAATGTTCTTTCCTTTTTAGTATTTCTCGTCTGTCTCCATTTATTTGAGCTCGCTAGTTTATTTTTTTGGCTGTATTATAGTTCAAGGTACCACCCGGTTGGAGCCCATTGAGTTTGTGCAACGAGACGCTCTCAGACGTCCAATAGGGTTTGGCATTTTTTTCTTTTGCCGATGCTTTTAGCACCATCTTTGTTTTGTCTAGAATCAGTCTTCCGCTTTTAGTTCAACATTGGAAATTCTTCTGCAAGGCTGATGGCTTCTTTCTCTCCCATGCGTATGACTACGGACACACATAAACACTCACTCACTTACCATGTCCACCATTAGCTACAGCGACTTATTATGACAGCAGTGTGAATACTCCTTATTCATGCAGCGCCGGACCTAAAATAGACCAAAGGGACAGCATATCACATTCAGGCCAAGTGTAAAAATACCCTCTATATTGTTTATAAGTTCGGATGGCGGTGACCTGCCAAGACTCCACTTTCACGCTCTGTGCAAAGCCAACTCTATTTTATAGGAAAGGCCTATTTTATCTGGGTGGAGGTTGTGTGGGTTTCCCAGTATACTCCGTTCTGTCGAGATGGGAACTTTGCGGTTCCATGAATATAGTGTCGATAAAGTCTGAGGCATGACTTTTCACCAGAAGTGCCGGAGCAGAGGTCTGGTCCAAGACCTCGGAGAGACAACTTGGATTCTTTCACTAACCGAAGAATTTTTATTGTGTTTGATAAGCGCCTAATTCACTCGGGATGACACACGAGCGCCGGTTGGAACGCCCTCGTCCCCTCAGCGCGAGGAGAGATTTCTTTCCTCCCTGCAGGAGCGAAACTACAAATTCCTTTTTCCTTCGCTCAACTGTTATTCCGTGTGTCTGTCTCGGAGTGGAATGTGCTCTGGGAAGTTCTCAACACCTCTGAGACCCGGCAGGAAGAGGGAGGCTTTCGGACTTTTTCCAGCGGAGCGCCTCGCTCGCATCCGCCGGCCCATAGCCCCGCAAACAAAGACCGTCCTGTTGGCGAGGAGGAGTGCGAGAATTTTTTTTCCGCAGTGTCCCGCTCGCTGATCACTCTGTTTTTATTAAGTATCAGCCCCTCTCTATTATCCTGTACGCCAAATTTCCATCTTGAGATGTAGTAAGCACCGGGTAGCGCGAATGATTGTTTTCTCCTCGTTAGGTGGAATGGGAGGTCGAGGGTTCGTAGCAGTGCTGCTTTTTTTGTTGATGTCTCAAGTGACGAGCGCCACGGTGAAAAGGTTGCTTTTCGTGCCTCTACCCCCTCCGTTTCGCTACTGTAAGGCCGTCGTAGGGGAAGCGGAGTGGAAACACTTAGGCAGCGATTTTGGTTTGGGAGCTGGGTAGAATCTGTGCCAATTTAACAAGGCCTCCGGCAGAAGAGAGAGCGAGCGGAAAGGGAGGAGGTGGGAGCTGGTAGCAGTTTGATGTGCTGACACTTAGGGATCCTGTACCTTTAAAAAAAGAAATGAAAAACCCCACCTAGGAGCAGAAATGTGATTTATATTCGTATTGAACTTTGGAGAATCTCTTCTGGTCTCTGATTCACGGAGGCCGTCGTTGAAAATGATCGTCTAATCGGATTCATGAGCCTTTCGTAGCATCCGATCCGCCCCTGTGTGCCTGATCTCCTTACTGTCGTGGAACTGAACTGTAATGGTTTCCATCCGCTTAATGTTCTTTATGTCGAGGTCGGAGTGTGTGCGGGCATATTATCGGTTGGTGGGTGGGAGTACCTCAGGGTGCGTCTTCAAAACCCCGGGAGTTTTTCATCAACATTCTTGAATCGTTTACTAGAAGTACAGACGCTCTCTTTCATTCAGAGAGACGTTCAGTGACTGAGCAGGAGACGAGAGTCTTGCTTTGCTTCGGCGGGGGTTGAACCTGTGACCTTTTGGCTACGGGACGGTCTCTCTAACCAGTTGGCCGCCGTGCACAGTGATATTTTGATAAAGTTGACTGGCTGCGTCTACTCACTCCAGCTTTCCACAGTATGTTTACATTTGGGGCGTTTGGCTGTTACCCAAAACTAGGAAGTGCTAAAGAAAATGTAACTGGTTATGTTCCTCTCGAATGCCCAAGACAAATTCCTCCTAAGGGAGACAATAAAGGCTTATCTTATCTTATCTTAAATAAAATAAAATTGTAGAAGGCATTTTGTTTGAGATCGCAGACAATTAGATCGAATTAGAGCAAGCAACGGATGGTGTATCGGTACTCCGATCTCTCCTCCCCTGTTGAAACATCTCTCAACTAATCCGTGACTGCAGGAGGAGGTGGATAATGATGCAGACCAGATTAAATGAAACTCTCAACATGATATTGTGTGAGCTGTACTTACGGTTTGAGAGAATAGTCAACACGAGGAAGGACTGCTCTTAAGCCGAGAAGGCTTGGATTTGTCGACTACGATACCGATAGTTATAATAATATATCAGTGTGCTACTGGAGCCATGGAAGATAATGGCTCCTTCACCAACCCCACATTCCTGCACTGCAGCATTATAACAAGTTCAGTTGCATCGCTGAATCCCGCAATGATAAAATACACAATTACTCAGATTCTATTTCCAAATTGTTTTCTCAGTCTCTTCGGTTGGTCACGGGGGGTGAAGAGGCTGTACACCAGCCAGAAAATGTGAAAACCACAGCACACACACACACAAACACACACACAAGCTCCTTAGTTATGAATCACAGCTGTAATTAAGACAGGCATACTGGTAATGTTTCTGGAGAGTGTGGCCCCTTGAAGACAGTCATGCAGTGAGGCATGTCGATGGGGTTTTTACTCATTTCCTTCCTCAGTCAGATGACACATTTGTCCACATTCTTGTTTAGTTTGTTACCCAAAGTAAGTTGCGCGCCCCGCCGTTGCTCCCTTATGAATTCTCCGCCTATTGTACAATAAAAGCAACACACTCAGGAAATTATCCTCCTACCCACGGGGTCTCGGGTGGGTCTTGTGTTTTTGTTTCCGGTCGTTGCGCCTCTTTAGAAAGAGGGTAGCCCACCCTGGCCTGAAGAAGCTGAACCACAGGAGCTCTCTTTACCCACTGGCCAAGAGACGGAATTGATTTACTGCCGCTGATCACAAATGAAAATAGCAGCCCCCCAGTTTGAAGTGGGCACCGTCCTCTCAGACCGGCCCTTTGTCCCGAGGCCTATCGGGCGACTCCCGACAGCCGTCCCTCCACTAAAGGTCAGCGAAACTCTTAACATCTCCTTGGATGGTTTTTTTGAATGCCTCTCTGGGCAAACGTGAGACCTCGCTGGAGGGACCGCGAGATATCCTGGCCAGCTGACAACACAAACACAGCCGTAAAAAGCTGCGAGGACGGTTTATTTCTCCGGGGCCGACCGTGGAATGCTCCCCCGAAGAGAGACAAAGATGGCTCTCCTTACCGACTCCCCCAGTAAATGACATTCTGCGGCGTCACTGATGGAGGGTTAGATGAACGGCGGTGTGAATGCAACGTGAGATTCGAGGGATTCGATACCACTCTTCAAGCCTTTCTGTCGTGGCTAGTTCAAAACAGATGTACTACAAACAACTCCAATGTGTTTCAGCCGTAACGGGTTCGCGTGATTTTTATTCTTGGGACTCCTTCCTTTTTCATTAAGCAGCAACCCCCAAATAAAAGCCGACACACCGAAAACCCCCCGGTACAAGAAGAACTCTCCATCCCGTCCTCCTTGAATTTTCAATATTGATTATCTCTGCACCTGGATGACATGAGCGAGGACAGCGTATTTCATTAGCTCGTCTCGTCCCCCTCCCCTTCTTGAAATTGGCTTACGCAGACAAGCGGATTTGTGTTCATATTCATGTATGCGGTGTCGTCTGCGAGGCTGCGTGTTGAGCTTCACTCGGGATGAGCTGAACACCATAATCCTTGCTGAATACTGTAATTTACCGCCGTGCAGTCTGACAGCCGGGGAAATTACAGGTCTACCGTGTCTGTATCTGTAACACCTTGGTCGCGGCACTGCAGTAACATGATTCTAAACATGGCGGCGGAACCGGCTGGCCTCTTTCCCTCTGAGGTGATGCCCTTTGGTATGCGGCGTGCCCATGCCAACGATTTTATAGACTTGAGAATTCCTCTCTTTTTTGGGTTTTAGGCCGTGGTACAGAGCAAGACTTGTCAGCGTTTGCTTTAATTGAAGGGTGGTTTAATTGGGTCTTAATTCGATTTCAGGTAAAAATTAATGCAGCAGAATTCTTGGCACGTCATTGGCTGGTTTTGCTGCAGGGGTAAACGGGCTCTAAAGTAAAGACAGGGTTTTTTTCAAATCCCATACTGCCGCTTGCTTGGCATGCCAAGGATAACTCTGCAAGTGATTCCTCTTAGCATTGCATGTGCTGAACTTGTGTTAAAAACCTGTCTCAGGACGTTCCTCCTTTCGAACCCAAAATGGTTCCAGACGCCGCTTGCATAGCAGATAATGAGTTATTTGACTTGATGGCTAATAAAACTGCGACTGACGTGCTGGCCTGAGTGGATTACCGTGCAGGTGAAGGGAAGCATGCGGCGATAACGGCTAAATGAGGTCGCTGGGAGGTCAGCCAGTGTAATGACGAAGGAAAACACGGAGAGAAATTGGAGAAATGTGATCCTCTGTGGGCCGAGGAACTCCCAGGACTACAAGGGCTTATCGCCGCCGTCAAGGCCGAAGACCAAAACCTTGTATCTCCGAGAAGTAGACTGGATTGTAGAAAAACAGCCTTGCATTTTTTGAAGGGGGTTGGGATGGGTTTCACAGTTCTTAAGGTCAGGAAACTCATTCAGCAGATAAAAAGTTCCTACTATTTATACACTGTTGGTTGTGCTTAATCTGTGTATTCTGAGCATGAGTGGAAAAATGTCATCACTCCATTATTGCAGCAGTAGTTCTCTATGGGACTTTTCTTTCTTTTTTTTCACTTGGATGAAATCTCCAGTCATCTGTGCAGCTGTAGTCTATCAAGAAGCACCGAGATATATGGTGACAACTCCCTTTAGAGTAGACGTCCATTATGGGATGCACTGAGTGAAGGCCTGTACATACGACCAGGTGCGCTGCCTTACGAGTTAATCTCATGTCACCGTCCTCGGGAGCTCCCTTCATTCAAAAACACATATCTGGGTACAGCACCTAATAAAAACCTTCATCATCTGCCTGCGGGCTCTCCGATGTTCCGCATGAATCTTCTTTTGACGGATGCATCCCGTGGCCTCTCGTAGCTTTTCCACGCAGGTGATGTGATAGGACTATTAGATTGCAGTCTTAAAGCTGTGTCAGTGTTTTGAATGTGTTCCTCTCATTGTAATATCTGTTTGCACCCCCCCACCACCACCCAACCCTGTTCAGTTACACCATAAACAGGTTTGACTGGAAAACCTCTCCGCCCCATTTGAGATTCAGCGTGAGGCGTGTTCGGGCACGGCCGTCTCCGTGCGCCTTGCCTCCAGCGAAACACAAATTAATTGTTAAAGCATAATAGTTTCGGCGTCTCACCTGATGGTGCTTCTCATGCCAGGAAACTTGACACATAAAGTGTAGCTGCTAAGTTAACATGACTGCCTCTCGCAGGAGTTGAAAGAGTGTCTTCATTAGAGCCCCTCTCAGCTCTCGTCTTTTGTCACTCATCTTAAGATCGCTTCTTTCAAAATCGCTCCGCCGTTTCTTACAATCTTAATTGATACCGGTCCAGCGGCCGTTGGAGCTCACACACACATCCACATACTTGCGTTTAGGAGGTTGGCGCTCTTTTAACGTTTTCGGAGCCCGGGAACTTTGCAGCTGTCGAGCAGACGTTTGTCGAGCGTGGGGTTTTAACCGGAGAGCTCGAGGAGAGGGGCGACGGAGGCTTGGGTTTCTGTTTTCCTTTTGGATCCCGTGACTTAAAGAGATGCTGTCTCGTGAAGAACGTGTCGAATCTGAGACGCAGCCATTCTAACAATCCTGGTTGATGAGCTGGAACCTTGAGTCACCCGCCCTGTTTCTCAACACACACACACGCTGCCTCGTTTGTCATCTGAAAAATTAATCTAGAAGGCAAACAGTCCCCCTTTTGTACGTGGGGCTCTGTCTCTCGTGGCCGGTATCCAGTTCCGTAACGAGCAGCAGCTGGCTCAGAGGCCTGCAGTCGGGAGCTGCATCCCTCACCCTGATGAATGTGTCATTTGTTGCTTGTTTAGCAGTCGCTTTGTTCAGACTCTCAACCATCCACACACACTCTGACACACACACACACACACAACATTCAGCTACAGTTCATGTAGTCCGCTTGCGAATCGTCCAAAACCAAGGTGTTTGGTTTTTAGAAAGGATGCAAGTGGTTCTTGGAAGGCATTTGAACAACTAAGTAAGAGTTCTCTCGTAGTATTTGTAGTGGCTGTTCCATGACAACAAATGGCACCAGTATGCAATGGTTGGATGCCTTTGCCCTGTGGCTGCTTCAGTGCAGTTATCTTCTGTGCCACAATAGTAGGGCAGTGATAATGCCATGACTTCACAGTTCAGATCTCATGAAGCGACGTCTACGATGACTCAAGTGGAAATTGTAGGTCATCTTCCACCATTTACAGAAAAGGTCTTTTTTTTGGCATGTTGAGACTAGAGGCGTTTGCTTGTTCAGTTTTTTTTCTCCTTTCTCTTGGACCCTAGAAATTGATTTAAAAAAAGCTTATTTATCCAGGCAAGTGCTTTATTTCGTGGTGGCTGCAGTCTCCTTCTCCCTCCAGTTTTCCTAATCACTGTATCTTCATAATTGGTGTCTCAGCAGCCGTGGAAGTTTTTATCATAAAAATACCGCACAGGAGCATTTTTCTTTTGTTCCCCTGTGAAAATATTCATTAGAGTAGCATCTCCAGAATTGGGCTGTAATGCACACGCTCATTTTATTAGTCCCTCCGCGAAGGCAACCCATCAACAACACCATCAAGACTAAAATATTAAAAATGTCACGCTTTACTGAAATTACTTTCTGGGTGGAAATAGTTTTTCTTTTTGTCCCCTGAAGTTTTCCTGTCCTTCCCTCTTAATGGCCTCTTCCTCCCACCCCCCCTCAGCCAGTGGGTTTCCTGTCCCAGTTGGAGCGATCCCAAAGCAGGATTGGGTCCAGGAGGAGTAGGAGGACCAGGAAGAGTCACTGAGAGACATTTCTTAACTACTCCAGTATGAGAAATTTAGATGCAGAGGTGGAAAGTAACAAGTTACAACTAGTTACTTCCTTGAGTAAGGTTTGTTACCCGACTTGAGTATATATTATGCTAGTTTCTGACCGTTGTCGACCTCTACTGGCAACCAGTAGAAATTGCAACACCATTGATGGAAATTATCTCCTACTACAAAGTTACATTTTGACAATAAAGACGATTAAGCAGCTATCAGGGATGCAACAGAAAGATAATACTGGAAAAATACTGCTGCTTTGTTGTTTGGTTTATTTTTTTAGCTTGAGAGAGCTTTTTACCTTTTTGAAATAATCGTTGAGTCACTGGTATTGATCAACAAGCCTGCAGACTCCCTGCAGATATATTGTGATCATTTTGTGCTGTGGGGCAGTAAAACTCTTTTTAGATTAATGAGTACATTGAGATCTGGTGTGCACATTAAGGTAAGATATCTGTGAATATACCTTCCTTAACTATTGTTATAGCTTTGTTGTTATGAACTCAAAAGGAACCATCCATTCAAGGATCTTGCTAAAATGGGTCATCTGTAAGATTAGTCGTACTTATTTCAGCACTCTTTCTACCTCTGCTAGTGTGAATCATTTCTGCTGTGCTTGCCTGTTGTCCCTGCGTCCAGCTCCCGTGATGTTAGTGGCTCCTCCCCTTTTTTACTGCTCCCAGGACTAGGTTGGGAGCTGGAGCAGGAGGTCATGGAAAATCCATACAGTCAGTGAAAACCGTGACCGGATCAAAGTGGGTCGGGTCACCGAGTTCTTTGCAATGGCCGAGTGATCTTACTGTACTTCACTATGGGGAATAAACCGGTTGGAGTCCTCTATCACACATTAAATGGTCTATGGAGAGGAATGTACAGTATATATATATGTGATTATCTATCGAACTCAACTAGTGGAGTGAGTATTTTACCTTGATCGTCTTTCCTGGTAGTGTTGGGAGGTTATTGGTTCCAGTTTCGGTTTGGTTCCAGTTTAGGTTGTAGAGTTAAACGTGTCCTTATTTGGTTGTTTTATAGTGTCATATCTTCTCTAACAGTGGCAGTAGTGGTGTTGCTGTGGTGAATGTAAAGGAATTCAGGAATCGTTCGTGAAAGGGTTTATTGTCTGAATTTGTGCTTATGACCAATTCCGAACCAACAATGCGAAAATGTTATGTTCGTGCCAAAATCGGTGGGTTACATTTATGGTCTGCCGTGTCAGAAGATAAAAAATAAATGCTATCCTTATCCAAGGGGTTAATGCTATAATTTCAACTTGTTTTTTTTATCACATATATTTGAAATCATAAAAGGATGGATGAAGAATGAAGTCAAAGAAAAAAACGTATTATATATTGACTTGAGGCGTTATCTTGCCAAACACTCAAAAGTTGGCAATAAAGATAAATCACTGCTCCTGCTGTTTTATCTGCATCTGTTATCCAAGCTGCCACTTCCTGCTTGGGAACTTGCTAAATGTATTTGTTTTTCTATAAAACCTCACACAATAGCCACAATTGTTGATTGTTGGTCATATCTCTCCAGGTGTAGTTACCGTTGGCCCTGTGTGGAATAAGATTTCACAGCTTTTGCTACCCACACAACACCACTCAGGTGACGAGGCTTAGTGACAAAGGGTGATTTATATGCTGCGCAGGTACAAGTTGAATTATATAATCAAAGCAATGTAAAGTTACTCTTAAATCTGGAAGTTTTGGTGTTTATGTGCATTTTGTCAAAAGGATTACGAGTATAACCTGTCATGAAGTCATACATTCAGCTGCTAATGAACAGTTTACACTCTATATGGTACCTTCATTTGAAAGGGAAATGTTAATTAGCCACTTTTACTCTTGAGATTTTAAAGAAGTGTTGTTGTTTTTTTTGCACAGTTAAGCAGTTAGATGTGAAAGCACTGTAACAACCCCCTTTCCCAGAGTAGGAAGCCTGTTAGTCATTGAGAAAATGTCAGTAACACTGAGGGAGTCTCTGCTGAATTTTTTCTTCTTGCCCTCGTAAGCCTGGGAACCATGGGAACTGTAAATACAAGTATGCAAAAATGCTCTTCCTGCCCATGGTTTTCAGGCTGTGCAGAGCGTGAACAGATTGTTTTAACATGGAGGGGAAAAAATCACTCAATGCACATTAGCAGAGGCTATTAGAGAGCTATTTTCCCACTGACTGGGAGAGGAATTCCCATTAACAATCATTAATTAAGACCCACGGTGATATTTCTTTTTCAGAAGGATTTCTAAAGGTCTGTACTGGGAGCATGTAGCATGATAATGAGTGAGATACCAGAGATATGTTTTACAGACCATTGATGTGTTACATGCATGGAAATTATGGCTCCTTCTTCTCCATTTCGATTCTTGTACTGTACATCTTCACCCTTCACTGCAGCTTTGCCCCTGCTGATTAAGCACTGATAGCCTATACAATCAATAGATGAGCTGAGTGGCCATCCAACCCTGTTTCAGTATTAAACAGAGTTGGGTTTTTTGGAGGATGTCTGGGATTAGACATATATACTCCATTCATTTCCCACAGAAGAATGTTTTTTTTTACCTGTGTTATGGAAATTATTATTAATATTAAAACCTTCACACATAATGAACCTCACACATATTGAACCTTCACACATTTGACTGTCTTGCTATCTTGAAGAATGACGAGTTTCAGTGCGTATATGTGTGACAGGGTTCGTATAAGAGGCGTCTGATTAAGCTGTGGGGTGGTACTAGATGTTCTTGGTCAGCCTCTTGTTTTGGTTATGGGACAAGGTCGCTCGTCTGGAGGGGAGTTTTCCTGTCCATCTGGTGTCTAACAGCACCTCCTCTCATACGAACCTATATAACGATTGTCTTCCTGTGTGATGCTTGCTTCTTGTTGATGAACAGTTTGATTGCCAGATGCAATAAGCCTATTTGCAAATAAAAGCGTTGCAGTGGAGGTGAGCCTTTGTCAGACTCCATAACCTCCATAACACCTGCTTATTGTGTTTTTGATCATACCCCTGAGTGTGCATTTGTATGTATTTGTATTTAAACATTTTAAGAGATTTGGTGGAATCTAAAAAAAGAAGTAATAGTAATACTGTAATACTATTTAAATGAAATGTTCTGAAATTATTGCCTTTATTTTATTCTCAAACATGCAAACTGTCTAAATTATGGCAATTGACAGTGGTTCTGATCAAATACTGTGTAGTGCACCAATTGCTGAGGGTCTGTTTTCCGTAGTCCATCACAGGCTGAACTGATAGGGAACTCCTACTGAAGCTGACTGCTGCCTGCAACCACAGGGGTCATGCTCTCAATTCCTCTGAAAGGTTTTATTTTAACAACATGGCTTTGCTGCTAATTATCCTGTGCCTTAGGAAATTAAAGGTTGGCTTAAGCGAATTATCCAAAGGTAAAAGATCAGTGGATAAATAGTGAGTATGATCTCAAGGTCAGAATTCAGATTGTGACTCTACGGGCACTGTGGGGAAAGTAACACCACTCACCTTCAACCATGGTTACTACTGCTACTGCTGTTTATTGGCGAGTCTATAGTTTATATTCTTTCATGTAGCTCATTTATTAAGTTATTTTTTAAATGTGGGTTTAAATGTTATTATCTATCTGTAATCTGACTCATCTAATGTGCCTCTGTTTTTCTTCTCCCTCAGGATTCCGCAAAATCAGCTTTGATGATCTGCGCAAGGCCTACATTGTCAAGGACGTCCAGCAGTACATCCTCCACAGGCTGGACCAGGAAGAGGCCCTGAGGCAGCACCTGACTAAGGAGACTGCCGAGATGCTCAACCAGCTCCACATCAAAAGCAGCGGTTGCTTCCTCTACCTGGAGCGTGTGCTGGACGGCGTAGTAGAGAACTTCATCATGCTTCGTGAGATCCGTGACATACCTGGCACACTCAATGGCCTCTACCTGTGGCTCTGCCAGAGACTGTTTGTCAGGAAACAGTTTGCCAAAGTCCAGCCCATCCTCAATGTGATCCTGGCAACTTGCAGGCCACTCACAGTCAAGGAACTATACCATGCTGTCTGGACCAAAAACATGACTCTGACTATGGAGGAGTTTCAGAAAAAGATGGACATTCTCTCCAAGTTGTTAGTTGATGGCCTTGGAAGTACTAAAATCCTTTTTCATTACAGTTTTGCAGAGTGGCTACTGGATGTAAAGCATTGCACCCAGAAATACTTGTGCAATGCAGCTGAGGGGCATAGGATGCTAGCAATGAGTTACACTTGCCGAGCCAAGCAGCTCAAACCACTCGAAGTGCAGGAATTTGCCCTGCACCTTGTCAATTCCAATCTGCAGATTGAGCCATTTAATCTGGCTCTTTGGATGGTTTGGAATGGTACTCCTGCTAAAGACTCTCTAACCACCTCCATACCAAGAGAACAGGAGGTGCTTCAACTTCTGGTCAAAGCCGGTGCACACGTGAACAACGAGGATGACCATGCGTCTTGTATTGTACAACAGGCCCTTGAAAGAGAGGACTCAATACGAACATTACTTGACAATGGGGCCTCTGTGAATCAGTGTGACTCCAGTGGGAGAACTCTGTTGGCCAACGCTGCATACAGTGGAAACCTTGATGTGGTGAACTTGCTCATATCTAGAAGGGCAAACATGGAACTAGAAGACAACCACGGACAAACGGCACTTACTCTCGCAGCAAGACAGGGCCACACCAAGGTGGTCAACTGCCTCATTGGCTGTGAGGCCAACATAAACCACACAGATCATGATGGATGGACTGCCCTTCGTTCAGCAGCCTGGGGCGGACATTCAGAGGTGGTATCTGCTCTGCTTTATGCCGGTGCCAAAGTGGACTGTGCCGATGCTGACAGTAGAACTGCTTTAAGAGCTGCTGCTTGGGGAGGTCATGAAGACATTGTGTTGAACCTCCTTCAACATGGCGCTGAGGTCAACAAGGCAGACAATGAAGGAAGAACAGCTCTTATTGCAGCGGCATACATGGGGCACAGAGAGATTGTTGAACACCTCTTGGACCATGGGGCTGAGGTTAATCATGAAGACGTGGATGGGAGGACTGCCCTTTCAGTCGCTGCTCTCTGTGTACCCGCTAGCAAAGGCCATGCTTCTGTTGTAAGCCTTCTGATCGACAGGGGAGCAGAAGTTGACCACTGTGACAAGGACTGCATGACCCCTCTCCTTGTGGCTGGCTATGAAGGACATGTAGATGTAGTTGATCTGCTTTTGGAAGGTGGAGCGGATGTGGATCACACAGACAATAATGGCCGCACCCCTCTGCTTGCTGCTGCATCAATGGGCCATGCCTCTGTTGTCAATACGCTGCTTTTTTGGGGTGCCGCAGTCGATAGTATCGATAGTGAGGGAAGGACTGTGCTGAGCATCGCATCTGCTCAGGGGAATGTAGAGGTGGTCCGAACTCTGCTGGACAGAGGTCTGGATGAGAACCACAGGGACGATGCAGGCTGGACGCCGCTACACATGGCTTCATTTGAGGGCCACCGCCAAGTGTGCGATGCCCTTATTGAGCAAGGTGCTCGTAATACAGAGGTAGATAACGATGGTAGAATACCCCTGATATTGTCATCGCAAGAGGGACATTATGACTGTGTACAAATTCTTCTAGAAAACAAGTCATGCATTGACCAGAGGGGATACGATGGCAGGAATGCTCTCAGGGTGGCTGCATTGGAAGGCCACAGGGATATTGTTGAACTGCTGCTGAGCCATGGCGCTGATATAGATTACAAAGATGCAGATGGACGCCCAACACTCTACATATTGGCACTTGAGAATCAGCTGGCCATGGCAGAGTATTTCCTTGAAAATGGGGCAAATGTGGAAGCTAGTGACACTGAGGGCAGAACAGCCCTCCATGTGTCCTGCTGGCAAGGGCATGTAGAAATGGTAAGACTGCTGATAAACTATCACGCTGATGTGAACTCCTGTGACAACGAGAAGCGCTCTGCCCTGCAGTCTGCCGCATGGCAAGGCCACACAAAAGTTGTGCAGTTTTTGATAGACAATGGCACGCATGTGGACCATACATGTAACCAGGGCGCAACAGCACTGGGCATAGCTGCCCAGGAGGGCCACATTGATGTTGTGCAAATACTTCTTGAGCATGGTGCAGACCCCAACCATGCTGACCAGTTTGGACGCACAGCGATGAGAGTGGCAGCAAAAGGTGGCCATTCAATGATCATAAAACTCCTGGAAAAGTATGGGGCCACAACTCTAAACGGTTGCAACCCCTCCCCAGTACACACCATGGAAGAGAAAACACCATTGTCTGTAACCTGTAAAATGCAGTCACTTACTATCAAATCAAATAGCTCTGGTAGCACTGGAGCAGGAGATATGCAGTCGTCTGGACGTGGTCTACCCAACGGTCCTGTCCACGCTTTCAGTTCCCCATCAGAATCTCCCGACTCCACTGTAGACAGACAAAAATCCTCCCTCTCAAATAATTCCCTCAAGAGCTCGAAGAACTCCTCCTTGAGAACCACCTCATCCACAGCCACAGCACAGACTGTGCCAATAGACAGTTTCCATGGAATGACATTCACAGAGCAAATCCAACAACACTCTCTGCCTCGCAGTCGGAGTCGTCAGTCTATTGTGTCCCCTTCCTCTACCACAAAGTCGATAGGTCAGCAGCCATCATCTCCATCCAATGATTTTGACTGGACTCAGTTAAAACCTGGTCTCAAGTCAACAAAGGGAAGTAAGACCGGAAATGGGACATCAAATAGTAAAGGGGCATCAGGAGACAAGAAAAAACTCAAGAACAGTGGATCAACCCATGGTCAGGTTCTGGAGTATGAGATGACCCAGTTTGACAAGAGGATTGCCCTGAACAAGGCAGTAGCAAACATTGCAGTAAAGGATCCACATTGTAAGATCATGATCGGTGGTTCGATCCAGCAGGACGGGGGGCAGGGCCAAGATCAATTCTTTATCCAACAGCAGAGCTGTTCAGAGAAGAAGAGGAATGGCATCATGACAAACCCCAACTACCATCTACAGGGCACTCAGGTTTTCCTTGGGAGGGTATCGGTTCCTCGGACTGTGCAGAACAGAGGCCACCAGGATGTTCTGGAGAACTATCCCATAGGGGAAACCGAGCTAAGCCTTAAACAAGCCCTGAAACTGCAGATTGAAGGATCAGACGCTGGGTTTAACTACAAAAAGGAGACTCCATTATAGCTGGTAAGAATTACTTTTCAAACTAATCCTACAGTGTGTGCTGTCGTTGAAATACGTCTCTTAGCATTTGTCTCAAAGTTGAAATCAAGGTCAGCATGACAGCACATAGGCAATACTTTAGCTTGCCTGTTAATTTACAGTGTCAAGTATAGAGGCTAATAAAGGACTTTTTAGCTGTTACTGGATTGCACTCAATAGAGCCGTCATTAGTTGGACTTCATCAGAGACGTGCATGACGGATGCATTCAGAAGAATGCCTCAATATGACCAAGAGGACTTTTTTTCCAACAAAGCATTAACCTAAATCATTCCTATACCATTTCAGATGTCTTGAATGCCATTCGTCACAAGGACATTGGAGGGAATGTGCCAAAGCAACTATTTTCATCTGCGTGGGAAAAAAAATTGTATTTTTTGCCATTCATCAGTTGGAGATCTCAAAAATACCTACAGTAGGGAAGATTGTTGATTGCTGCCTAAGGCTTATGTGAACTGATACTTCGATGTGCCTACATCTGTTACAGCCTTCTTCATGTATTCATGCACACTATCATTTTAATTTAATGTATTGCTATTTAATAAACAGTGTATGCACTTTTAAGAGTAAAATGACAGAGATGCATTTGTTCCATTAGCTCTGTACCCCCATCCATGCGTTTTATCAAACTAATTGTTCAAGAGAAACGTACCAATGCTTTTTTATTATTTTTTATTACATTTGTTGTTTGTTCTGCCTGCAGTTTGTGTTTTTCACACTGACAGCAGTGTACCACTGAGTACATTGTCACATCCAACCAGAAAACATCAAGGTAATTGATGCCATGGTATGAATTTAAGAGCATTGATACTCTGCCTTTCTAGAGACCCCAAATAATCTGTGTTAACGTTGATCAGTGTGCTAAACCTATGTTGTGTGTATCATGTTAATAGGTATGGCAATTTGCTTCACAAGTATATACAAGCATATTTATTTTTGGAAAAAAGCCACTTTTGCTACATTTTGTGTTGTACGCTCTACCATGGTGCTGTGTTCAAACGTTGCCTGCAGTTATTTTGGACTTACTTTGTTGGCTTTGTGCGTTGTGTATTATCAGATATTCAAGGGAGGGGGAGTTCTTTGAAAATGTAAAAAAAAAAAAACGCAAGTTCATTTTGTCCCTATGGGATTTTTCAGTTTGTGTGTTATATTTTTGTGTGTGCATTTGAAATATTTAAATAACCCATTGTGTACCGTCAGCAACAGTTTGGTGCTAAATGCAATGATTTAAAAACAAAATGCATTTGTCTGCAGAGTAACATGTATAACCTACTGCAATGCAAGAAACAAAATTCAAGCTTTGTTTCCCTTATTATTGTCATGTGGTTTATATGTCTCGGTAATTCCTGCTGGTCTTTTCAGGGGCGTGAAACAAAACGGCTCAAAGGGGTTCAGCCATCAAGACAGCTTGTAGGTTTCAGTAGTATTAGGATTTGAAAGCATTGAAATGCATAGTTGTGAAGCCAAAGTTGAAACAACATACTTTGTCCCGCCCCCTCCCTGTGAGCAGCTGCATATCAGTTCAACAGGACCTAATCCCACCGGAGCTGCAGGGGGAGGTGCATGACTGTGACTCTGCGGGAACTGAAACATCTGTTTCTAATGAACTGTGTGGAGCTGCGTTAGCGTTTACAGGCCATATTACAGTGTCATATTTTTGCAGGCTTTTCATAATGTTAACAGTGGGCTATTTTTTGCCAAGAGTGCGGGGTGCGTGCAGGGACCTATCGCATGCACAAACACTTAGAAGCCCCGAGTCGAAGCTCTCGGCTCCTCGGTGGAACAGTAGCTCGAAAATATGCCATGAAGGGTCAACGGAAGGATTCGAGGCAGGATCAAGTCTAGAAGCAGTGTTGGAAATCATAGTCTCGTTGAGCAGTTATCTTGTTTGTCTTGCCTGTGTTTCGTCTGTCATCTTTGATTTGACTGTCAATGATTGGATTGTAAATAGCTTACCATGTACATTGAACTTTCATTTAAAAAGAATTCCTGTATTATATGAAGTGGAATTTTCTGATGTATATTAAAGTGCTTAATAAACATATTTGCTTTACTGCTGGAAATCGAGTCTCCTGCTACTTTATTGATGCCTAATTATTGGATTGAGACAAATTACAACTGATGATTTAATTCTATGGAGGTCTAGTTTATTCACAGTACCAGCATGCATCAGTGTTAATTACATGTAATGTTTTGGTATCTTCTGTCTCTTCTGTATTTATAGATTCAACACTTCAACTTATTGATTTACCTGGTACAGAGTAGCGTGTGTTGGCACTGATCTCATGAAGCCTGCACTTTTACGATGGATGATAAAATGTCCAGTAATGGGGAAGATGGGCAACGGCTGATCACTAGACGGCTACCAGAATCTGTTTATCCCAGTAGATGCCAATTCACATCCGTTCCTGTCTCAGTTACTTAGCGTATGGCTGTTGGGTTTGAATCCAGATGCCTTTTCTTATTCAAGGAAGTTTTTTTTGTTTTTTGTTGGGCCGACCACAGGCTGCGCTGTCAATCCTTCCTCCACTGTTGGTCATTTGGTGGTGGAGGGCCAAACCAGGACACTGCAGGCATCAGAGCACTTGGATCACACTGAAGTGGAACAGAGATGTGAGCCAAGCGCTATCGTTGCACCCCCTCCACCCCAGTTCACTCAGTTCATCTCAGCCAGAAGCAATGCTCCAAAACAGATTGAACTGCAGGGATGGTGGTCTGCACTATATTAGATGTTTCAAACTGTTTTAATACTGTGTTTGAAGAGTTTCGTCCGTCTGGATTTTAGAGACGTTGAACGATCTGTTCATTTTCAAAACTGGTGCTTAGCATTTTGGAAATAAATGATGTAACTGAATGTGTAGAATTTTGGCTTTTGGTCCAAATGATGCCGATTGTACTCTTAGATTTACTTAGATTAGGCTCAACTGCCATCAAACATTTTCACCCGACTTTATTAGATCGGATTTCACCTAAACTGCTCTTTGGACTTCAGAGTTTCAGTTTGGCTGTTTCGTGTAGCAGTAGTAGTGCGTGTTCGAGGGGCTCGGAGGGTTGGAGGGTTGGAGGATGGGTGTTAACGAGAAAAACGTCTGGTAATGATGTCATGTAGCGTGGAGTGTCCAAGCCTGGAGGACCTCTGTTCCTTGGACCGTCTGCCAGGGGCCACATCTGGTTCTTCTCCACCCATACCCTTGTTTTGGATACAGCGCTAACAAGCTCCCACGCAATATACACAAAATGGAGGCAGCGGTGCCCTACTGGTTCCAGAAGCCACTTTTTTAATCCAGTGACCTGCAACCATTTGCCGTTCCCACCAAACACTTCAGCAGATGCTTTATCTGATTAGCATTTTCAACCAGAGAGGAGGCAATCAGTCGGTGTTTGGTCGGGATGAAATCCTGTGTGCACGTGGCTTTTCGATGGCACATGGGGAGAACATTCTGAAACCGTCTACTGCAGAAAGAACTTCACCAGAGGCTAAGAA
>CABFOP010093378.1:0-10541 GCA_900683385.1 Anoplogaster cornuta | reverse complement strand
GGAGGAGTCTTTAAAACAAACATGTTATGATTGAGAGATCAGAGAGCAGATAGGTTACCTGGATGCAGCCATCAGTTCAAGGTCCCTGTGGGTTGGATCAAGTGAGCCTATAGTGAGTTGCTATTAGAAAAAGGCCCCTGGCGTGACAGACATGTGATAGACCAGGTGATGACAACCACCTAATCTGACATCACTACCTTTCCCACAATGCAAAGTGTTCAAAGATGACTTCACAACACCGCATCCGCTTCAGTAGAGTGTACCGTATGTGCAGCTCCAGTTAAACTCAACTGTAGCAGACCTGCAAGTGAGCCGTCGTGTTGCAGGACGTCTTCTTCCGACACGCTGTGACGGCGCTCGTCATCTAACTCCGCCCGGCGTGGAGTGAGTGACCCCGAATACCCAGCACGCCCAGAGGGGACGGGCGGACGGTAAATCAGCGAAAGAGGCTCGTGGATCCGCCCATCTATGTACCTGTCAGCGGCCGTCCCTGTAGCCCGGGAAACAATGCGGCTGTCTGGGTGATGGAAGGGCTGGCGCAGCCCTTATCGCCTCCGCATCCACCAGCCACCAGTCTGGGAGAGGGGGGGGGGGTTCTGCTCCGGGGCCTCTGCTTGGGACTGTCTTATTTTTGTGTGTTTCAGAAGTAATAATCTGTGATATTTTCATTTAAAGGTAGGGTAGGCGATTTCTTTGAGAAGCATTTTCGGTTATATTCGTTGAAATTGTCTTTATATCCCAACAGCAATCAGTAAATCAAGGGCTCTGAAAAAAAAATTGAAAGAAATCCGGTGTCTGTATCGGTCACAATACTGTAATAAGTCCGTCCAATCATTTCATTCAGACCGAATTAAATAAATAAATCATAACGGGGATCGTTATCAAAACACCGTAACCGAGCGACAACGGGCAAGCGGACTTCTGTACACCACATTCCCTACACCCGCCCGCACGTTGGCGCAGTTCGGCACTGAAATTCACCACTCTTCACTCGCCGCTACTGAGGTAAGAAATCTTACCTATTGCCCCTTTAAATAAAAGCCTCACAATAGTGATTCAACATATAGAAAGATTTGAAATTTGCTACTTTTTTGTTCTTTCCCGGGGAAAAAATCCTCCAGCGCAGGAAAAGTGATGCTTTTCCAGCAGCAGCAACAGCAGTGTTGTTTTGTTTTTTTGAATAAATAGAAGAAGAAGTGGGTAGTCAGCATGAGCAGCGATAGCCACTGTGGCTGAAGAGACAAAGAATAGAGTGCCACCTACAGAAACTCACAGAAACAGAAAGTCCACGGAGGAAGACGTCACAGATGTCGTCGATTTCCACTTTAGTTTCCTGTAGTGTAAACACCCCAATGAGTCTCACAGAAGCTCTTGAGAGTTTCTCTCTTGGCCTCTCGGTCTCTCTGTCGTAGTCTAGTCTCTCCGACCCGACCTCCCCCACCCTCCCGACCCAGAGATGTGCCAGGCTGGGCAGGCGGTGGCGGCACCTCGCAGACAAAGCTCGAACTTCTGCCTCCACTTGTGAAACAAAGCTCGAACTCCCCTTTCCCTCAGCTCTCGCTCCCTCTCGCTCATTTACCGGGGTGCCTCTTTCTGGCTTTGCAACACACAAGTTGACTTGGAATCGGTCTTGTCTCTCGCGCACAAAGCCAAGGAAGGGTCATTGGCAGAGTTCCAGCGGCGTAGATCTTGACATAAACGCCGAGAGGAGGCGAGGGGCGAGGGGACCCGAAGGCACTTTCACTTCTCACTTTGGCTTTTGTGGGCAATTTTCTTTGTTTGTGTGTTTGTGCACTTGAACTTCTTTGCCCGTCAGGTGTTTACTGTATGTCTTAAGCCCTATTCAAATGGGAATAATATTACCTGGGGACGCCCAGCGATTTGTAATAGTAGCGGAGATCGTCCGTCATTTTAATCCCATGAGAGTCAAAATCTTTTACTAGACACGATTTCTGTCTTCTGTCATGAACAATGGAAATCGGGACCAGTGTAAACTCTTGGCCGTATACAATTATATCCAGGACATCTGTACATCAGAGGTTGTATTAATTACACGAGGTCCCCACGTAACACCAGTCCTGTGCGAGTAGGGCTTCAGGCAGACAGTCGAAGACAGTCAAAGGAAACGCTGTCGTCGATGAACAATGCAAGTCTTGCAAACAAATTCCACACCAGTCAGTCACTGTTGGAGCTGCCTTCGGGGGGGAACACTCAGTGGTATGTTCACATCAAGATTTGCCACAAAGAACGAGAGGCTACCACAGCGCCAATCATCACAACAATAGGCTCAATCAGGGTTAAGCAGCAGTAAATGTCTGTCTTTGTATCCAGCATCCCCTAAAAACAACATCCATCGTTCCGTCATGTCCCGCAGGCTCGGAGTCCAGTTACGTCCTCACAGGCTTCGGGGAGTTAGGAAAGCTAAAGCACATCTCCTAGAGGCTAGGGTCTGGGGGCTTAGCCTTATGACGGCTGCCAATCAGAATGCCCGACAGTGGCGTTTTGAGTGCAAAGCCCAGGAATGCTAACTTTCCGTTCCAAAGGATGAATTTTCATGCAAAACAATAGTAAATCGAGATTTTAAAAAATTGACTTGATCTACTCTCTATAAAAGCTTGCAGTTTCATGACCCTCAACAATTCCTTTCAGATTAAACCGTCCTCACAGCGTATTGGCATCACATTGATGTGAAAAGCCCCTTTTCTGAGAAGCACCCATCTCCCCCCCCTTGCCACCCTAGTCCCAGCGGTCCTCTCAGATGGAGATAATGATCTTTTCTTACTGAGCTCCGACCTCTGACCCTGGTGGTCTCCGCTCCGGGGTCAGCTCCGGTTTGCTGAACCGTGTACAGCCAAAGAATCCTAATACCAGTCCAGGGTTCAACCCAGGGGAGCTGGGTCTCTCTTCGGCTCGGCTTCTGACTCCGCCCCTCCCCTTCATGCGACTGTGCACACAAACATACGTTAAAGCTCAGCTTAGGTCTAAAGACATTCGCGGAGTAAATTCATGCCATTGTGAGGGTTTCTGCTGATTTATCTTCTCCATATCAAGCATATGAAATGTGTCAATCTTGAGGGAAACAGCTGTACGATTGGAGCTTCAACATTTAAGGCAAAAAAACAAAAACTCCCTTACTCAGACGTTGTAATAACAGTAATTAATGAAGATCTGCTGTGGTGCTCTAATGAGACTTCCCCCGAGCTCTCAGACCCTTTATGGCAGGAAATGGTTGATTTGTGCATTCTTTGTCTCTCACATAAAAAACACATTCATTGTTGTGTAAAACCTGCATTGGTCTTATTAGATGCAGTGTGCCATTAATGGACATACAGTTCTCAGGGCAAAAGCCACAGACTGTCTGGAAGGTTCCAATTACTGGTGGATTATGGGAACTGTTAAATGGTACAGTTGCATCTCATGCTGTGTTGCAGCCATGGAGAGAATCGCTAGTAGCCAATCATTACTCCTGCTTTGATATTTATTGTTTCATTATTTATTACTCATTCTGCTCATTACCGTATTCGATTAAGCATTAGCATTACCCTCCTCAGTGATGATGTAGCATTTATTTATTGCTCGCCATATTGTAGATATATTCGACGTGACATCACTTGCACTCGCACCGTATATGGAAACTATCAAAAGTACTCGCTTGTGGGGATTTCCACTGGGTGTGCTACAGGGTCGTCAGAGTATAGTCTCAGTATGCTGGACATATTTGATATGTAGACCCATTTAGCATTTTCTTTATTTTGTTTTGTCCAGATATAATCCATAAACATGTACTGTACGTCTGGCTACAGCATCGTAGCGGGCTAGCTAGCTACTTGGATGGATCACGTTGGATGCCTTCCTGCACAAATTATTATTTTTGGAGGGAACAGAGAAGATATAAAAACCATCATGAGAAATATAATGTTGTGCCAATAAGGCTCTCTTCTCTTAAATCTTCTATTCAAACACACGGTGGAACGAGGAACCAAAATGTAATGCCTGGGAGAATTTGAGAACCAGACCTTTGCGGTCCTGGTTCGTATCGTCACCTATCCCATTATGCCATGAGGACTGAGGGGGTTTTAGGGGTTTTTCCTCTCCAATCTAGGCCTACATCTGAGTCTCCCACCCAGCAACCCCTGTTCTCCCCCCTCTCTCCTTTCTCCCCTCTCTCTCTCTCTCTCCCTCGGCCCTCCCAGTTCAAAGTAAAGCCTCGCTGCAGTGTGATCCTTCTCATGTTGGAGATGTAGGATGTCTCAGGACGACTTTGATTATTTATTTAGCCCTCTTCTCCGGGTGTGATAGTGCCAATATTTCACAAGAGAAACACTTTGAGAAACATGCTGGCCATCAGGATCATCCGCTTTTTTAGATTTTCGAGCGCCTTTGAAATATTGAATTTGATAGATGATTTTTTGAAATTCTCTTTTTTCACCTCAATTTCAATTTCTCTCTCTCTCTCTCTCTCTCTCTCTCTCTCTCTCTCTCTCTCTCTGGTTCACTCACAGGTGCCCACCACCTCTTCCCCACGTTTCACACGCCCATCCCGATCGACATGAGACACCACGAGGGCAGGTACCATTACGAGCCGCACCCGCTCCACGCCATGCACGGGTAAGCATCCAACGGCATCCCTAATCCCTCTGAAGTATAAAGGTGACGTTCACATTGCAATTAAAACAGAAATACTCTAAGGTAACTGTTTGATTGGTATCCCTCCGTTCCCAGACAGTCTGGGAATGGAGGGAATCAATCCAACGGGACGACTCCAATGAGAGAGGCAAAAGATCGAACATCGCTGAGCTCCCCTTTCTCTCGACAGAGCGCTTGCTCCCCGCTATTGAGGGGAGAGTTTATATTTCGCACTAAAGTTTTGATTCGCCATTTCCTGTGTGCAGAGAAGTGTCCAATCTACAGGGTCTCAATTAGAGGGGGTGGGACACTCTTCTCTGTTGCAGCCCCACTTTGTGATTTAAACTGATAAAATGGGTTGTATTTATTACACTTGCCTAGAGTAGCAAAAGTCTACGGGAATACGTTGATGGGTAAATGGCATCTTAAAGGGGTATTTCAACCACAAAATGAAACTTGAAAAGTACTCATCTCTTGATGCCTTGAATCCACAGAGAATTTTCGTTTTTCTTGCATGCTTTCACGGTGAATGACGACCCCAAAAACCGAGAAAATACTTGATGAATGCAAGTGAATAGGAGGCCAAGTTTAACAGCAGCAAAACGATATCAAAACTCTTCCAGTATAATCCAATGCATTTTCGCTCAAATTTGACTTTACTTTACTTTTAAACCTTTCCGGATTCACAGTCTCGCGCACGTACGGGTTGCACACCTGGATGCGCATTGCATGCACAACCCGCAAAGAGTTTCTAAACAGATTTTTTTATATAATTTTGCTGCTGTTAATTAAACTTGGCCTCCTATTAAACTTCCATTCATCAAGTATTTACTTGTTTTTTGGGTTCGTCATTCACGGCGAAAGCATGCAAGAAAAATGAAAATTCTCTGTGGATTCAAGGCATCAAGAGGTGAGTACTTGATGAGTACTTGGGGTGAAATACCCCTTTAAAAGCAGGCGTACCAGAATGGGAGTTGTAGAATGCCAGTTGTTATCCTTCATTGCTTTCCCCCTCTGAGAATAGGAGACTCCTCCCCGATTGTCAGCACCGCAGTTGGAAAGAGAGTCTCTGTTTCTGGGCTACAGGGAGAGAGAGCCAAGTTCACATACATCAAAGCCAGGCAAGATACATGGAGCGAGAGAGAGAGAGAGAGAGAGAGAGAGAGAGATGAGGAGGGACATGCCACATTAGCACCGATACAACAGACTGTTAACATTTCCTCTGCTACAGTATCTTCCCTCCTAACATTTCATGGTGTGGGACTTGGAGGGCTGTCTGGCGCTGGCATGCATCGTCCAAAATGCTGGGGGAGTTTTTTGCCAAGAAATGTCCTCTCTATTAGAGCAGTTCCGCTGAGAGAAGAGAGACGGTGTCGGAAGATGTACGCGAATCCTTCCTCTTAAGAAAAAGTGGCGGTGCCGTGACAGAGTAGTACTAGTACCATGATAGAGCAGTAAATCCTCGCTTCATAAATGTACTAAAAGTATAGAAATTAGATTAGATTAGATTAGATTCAACTTTATTGTCATTGCACAAAGTACGAGTACTGGGACAACGAAATGCAGTTAGCTTCTAACCAGAAGTGCAAATAGTAGTAAAGTATGTACAAATGTGGAGATAAATATGGAATATGGGGATAAATATGGAATAAACAGTATAAACAGGAGTATAAACAGGAGGGCTATAAGTATGGATAAATATGAACATAAGTATGGAATAAAGCCAAATATGAGAGAAATCAAAAGCTAATTCAAAAGTTGCATCAAAAGTTCATCACCAGGAAGCATTTAGTTTTTAATGCATTAACCTATATCGATTGTCTCGTTATGTACACTGATGGAACTACAGATAGATAGTTCTTGGTTTTGCAACTTGGATCGGTTCTCTTGACCCAAAATTGGAGAGAAAAACTCATTTATTTTCTCTCTTCTCCACCAAAGGACGTCGGCCTCCTCAACATTGCCGGCCCTGCTTGTGCTTATCTGAAATATATACGAACGTGGAGGCAAGCGAGCAAGATCAATAGAGGGTTTTGTGAGAACTCCGCTGTTACATTTAAATTCAGCAAGATCAGGTGATACACAGGCGGGCAGAGCTATTCATCACCTGCAAAGCGAGGGAAGGAAGTAAAAAACAAAAACAAAAAAAACACAACAGTGTCGCTCCACACCCCGGCCTGTTTTGATTAATGTGATGCGACTCTGACAGAGTGCTTCCCCTAATTCATCAAGGCCTTGATCTAGCTGTCTTTTCCCCGGCGCGCACCAAATTCACCTAATTACAGCCCCGCCGGCCCAGCAAAAGGGAACAGGGTGTCGGTGGCGTGTTAGCTGGCTGGTCGCCGAGTGTTGAGGGGTGAAGGAAGGAACGCGGCGTCTCACCTTCATCACGGTTCGCATGTAACATAATGAGGGCTCAAGGCCGGCAGCGAGGCGGCGGCGGCGGCGGCGGCTACTTAGCGCTTTGCTACCTGCCCCGCTACCTGGCTGACAGGCCCTCTCTCATACGAGGGGACAGTACGGGGGTGTTCTGGTGGCTCAGTGGGCTAAGCAGCACGCCGTCTATCGCGACGCCACACGTTTGAGTCCGACGCACAAGCGTTGTTGCATGTCATCTCCCCAGTTTCTCCATATGCTGTCTAATTTAGCTGAAATGCCAAGAAAAGAGAACAAAATTTATTTTGTTTGGCATTAGTGATTTATTTGATGATGATAGATTTGATGATGGCGTGGCCGGTGTGAAACCCATACCAGACCTAGCATACACTAAATGCCCATTAGGAGAAGTTATGACGTTACAATGGTTACAGTCCTCGTGTATTGAAAGATCCAGGCGTTGGAGCAGATAATACGGTGTCTCCAGGACCGTATGAATTGACTTCATAGCGTCAGGAGTACCGCGTCTTCACATGTGCGTTAGTGTTCAGTACCTTTTGTTGGGCATGATCCAGGATTTAAAACTAGCAACCCTCAGGCTGCCGGTCAGCGACGCCTCTCTGCAGTCTGTCTGTCCGTCCGTGAACCTAGAGAGGAAACAAATGTCGCATTTGAGCCGCCTCTGGAACACATTAACGAGAGCCTTTCGTGGGATGACAGTGGAGCTTCGACCTAGAGATAGTACTTATGTGCTGTTTGCTGCCGATTGTGGAGTCGGGCATCCTCTGCGCGAACCCACAAGCCGAGGGAACAGGCCACTGTGCCAGCATGTTTGACCGGGTAATTAGCGTCTAAAATCCAGCCTTCCGTTCCCAGAACCTCAACGACAACGCGGCGGATGAGAAAAACAGATCCCCCGCTCATTCCGCAGCCGTATTTATGCCTTTTGGGAGGCAGTCGGGGGGCAAATTGCAGCACTGCAAAGTTGAAATATGCCCAAGGTTTTTGTGTGGCGGAGCTGTGGCCTGCGCCGCCCCTCTACACAAACAGATGCGGTCCCGCTTACCAGGCAATCAGCCTGGAGCCCCACAGCTCGGAATGTGTTGATTAAATGGATTTTACAGATCAGCCATTTGGTTTGATGTTTTTTTTCTTCCCCCCCCATTGTTTTGGTTTGGTTAACATGGGAAGAAGGGGGAGTTGGGGCTAGGTTCTCAAGCATGCCGATTGGTTTTCCGTGGGTTTGACAGGCATGTTGTTGTCTTACGCTGGAGGCTGCCGGCTCCAGACTCAGCTCATGGTCACGGCTAATGGGTGGATTTGGATGCTCCCCTGAGTTACTGCCAGGAATGCACTTCTGAGAAGACAAGGGACCCATCAATCAAAACACTGTTATGTTGCAAATCAATAGCCCAAAATGTTCACGGTTTATCGCATGGCCTCAGCGTAATTTCCTTACGCTTTATGGTATGTGACAGCGTAGGAGTCGAATGATGGATAATTATTCTCTGTACAATCACACCTCCTTTTAAGTTTATTATCCCGTAGCTTGCCATAGTTTCTCTGGGCCCCTCCTTTGTACACAGCCCCCCTGCTTTTGAAAGAGTGCAGTATCAAGTTGTGTCCAAATCCTCGGCATCCTGATCAGGGCCCCAAAAACAACTAAGGCAGGATCTTAGCGTGTCCCTGGTGGGGTAGCAGGGTGATTTATCTTGATCGCCCCGGCTGCCCAGAAGTACAGAAGAGAGTGTGTCACGTCATAATTCATCCCACCTCCAGCCAGTAGGGAAAATGCCAAAGAGGCAAATACTAACTTGTTGGTCAGCTAGGAAGGCAGGGAGCCGGTCGGGCAGGCAGGCGGGACCGAAGGAGAACTTGAACAGGGAGAGGGAACCTACACAAGGTATGGAGCGGGAACCAGACTACTCAGACAACATCCTGACAGTTAGGACTTTCAGCAAGACTATCGCTAAACTATCCAAACTGTGCATAGGTACAACGATGTCCAAAGAGAAGATGCAAAATGTCCACACATAATTTTGCAATGCAATTTTCATAATATGAAAGTATGAAGATTTCTTAGATGGATCTCAGTGTGCAGAGGTTTTCTCTTCCTTGATATCAGTCTTTTCCTTTATTTCTTATAGACCACAAAGATGTCCACATTGATGTTGCCCTATATTACCGATCCTTAAGGTATAATAATAATAATAATAATAGTAAAAACTGCTCGGCTGCTGAAAAAGGTTGACGTCCAAAGAGAATTTTGTCAGTTCGATTTTTGATGTCAGGTCAGTGCAGCGTTAGCCAGAAAGTAAAAGAAGGGCAACAATTGGAAACAGGTTCAGTTTTAACATCAAGCCTCTCTCCAACTAACTAACTACTAATCATCCTGAAATCTGCCCCCGCCAGCAATCTCATGTATACGCACTCTGGCATGCACTTACTCATGTGCTCAACAAGCTATACCCTGTCCAAATAACCTTTTCTCACAGCAGAGGTTTAACAATGGAACAACGGGGAACGTGTAATCACACAGTACAAAACATAGAGGCAAACAGCAATTACCTCGTGGAAAGCATGTCATCTGCCTGCCCGGAGTGGCTTCCACAATTCCCTCTTTCAATTCCCGGTACAGTACGTGTGCATTTATTTGGCGTATAAATGAATGAATCTCGATACTCGACATGCAATCGCCCTCCAGCTCTTCCCTTCCGATCCCCCCCAGGCTTGTTCCGTCAGAGCAGCCACCCATAGTGCTCGGTGTATCTTTTAAGTGACAGCCCCTGATTAAAAGACAGGGCTCTCCCAGGTCCTCCGAAAGCTGCCCGACACCTCTGAGACTCTTGAAAACAGACACACACACTTCAAGTAACGTCTTGTCAGGGAAAGGGCGGATCGACAAGGCTTCAATAATGGTACCTGTCAGACGGGGGCTGTTATTTGCAGTCCTCCCCGTCAGCCAACGGCAGTAAATTTCACCTTATCGCCGAGGCCTCAAAAACGCACTCGGCCGTCTCAGTGATTCACGGCAACTAGAGTGGTGTGTGTTGACATGTCGGGCTGCCATAGGTTAAGAAACAAATAACTACTGCTGACAGATATAGGTATAAAACAAGTTTGTGGGAGGTGGAGTATTCAGTATATACTGTATATATGTATATACACTGAATATAATTGAAACTAACTGGTTCATATCTGAACAGTGAGATAGATTAGATAGACTTAACTTTAAAAGAGAAAACACAATAATCTTAAGGCAAGGCAAGTTTATTTATATAACACATTTCATACACAGAGGCAGTTCAAAGTGCTTTACATAAAATATATACAAAGATATTTAAAAGAAAAAAATAATAATAAAATCTATAAATTATTATTATAAATATTAATAATATTTAATCAATTAATTAATTAATTAAATAAATAATAAATAATAAATAAACTTTTTTTTTTAAATGTATAGTTTGTTAGGAACTCCTGAAATTGACTGGCCAAGTGAATCCAGGTGACAGTTGATGATTTCATTATTGATTTTG
>CABFOP010093266.1:0-11744 GCA_900683385.1 Anoplogaster cornuta | reverse complement strand
AGCAATGTTTAGGTAGGTGGTACGTGTCAGAGTAACATCACATGAATACCAGGACCCAGCAGGTTTCCCAGCAGGACATTGCCCAGAGCATCACACTGCCTCAGCCGGCTTGCCTTCTTCCCATAGTGCATCCTGGTGCCATCTCTTCCCCAGGTAAACGACGCACACACACCTGGCCGTCCATGATGTAAAAGAAAACATGATTCATCAGACCAGACCACCTTCTTCCATCGCTCCATGGTCCAGTTCTGATGCTCACGTGTCCATTGTAGGAGCTTTTGGCGGTGGACGGGTCAGCATGGGCACTCTGACCGGTCTGTGGCTACGCAGCCCCATACACAGCAGCGCTGAGATGCTGTGAGACATACTCTGTCTAGCCATCACAATTTGGCCCTTATCAAAGTCTCTCAGATTCTTACGCTTGACCATTTTTCCTGCTTCCAACAGATTAACTTCAAGAACTGAACACACTCGCTTCCCAATACATCCCACCCCTTGACAGGTGTCATTGTAACGAGATAATCGATGTTATTCACTTCACCTGTCAGTGGTTTTAATGTTGTGGCTGATCATGTGAATACTTTTGGCACTGTACTGTATCTATATGTATGTATACGCTAGAAGGCATTTAGCTGATGCCCATCGGTAGAGTAAGATGCACTTCCTAGTTCACCAAAAATGACAAGCAAGTACAATTAAGCAGGTCAAAGGTTTAAGGCCTTAATGTCAATACAAACTTCCTGTGAAGAGTCATCAACTAGGAGTGAGTGCTGGGAAAGAAGAGTAAGAGCTAAGGAGGGAGATCAAGGGATTTTTGTCTCAATTCTTTCACATCCTAAAAATCCTACTTTATCTCATCTCACCCCCTTCATTGACATCTCCCCTTCAAGACTGAAACAGCTTCAATACGTGTAATGAATACACAGTCACAACCCTTACCTGGATTCTCCTGGTTGGTTTATTACATGGAAAGAACAAGTGTCCCCCACAAAACAAACAAAAAACAAACTGCACACTCAGGGATATTTAAGCATATCAACCGGCAAGACCCACTCTTGTTTTCTAACCATTCCACAGGTTCAACACAGGGCAGACTGGGATAGACAGAGGGATCATCACTCCAAGCAGGGTAAGTTATCCAAGTTACAGTCAAATTCACACAGTAGCAGAATCAAACCAGGGCAGTTTCTGAGGAGTTTTGAAGGTTTCAGAACAAGAAAGAATGAAATTTACTTCCATCCGTCGTTTATTAACCATGCACGACCTTGTTATATCCGTGTCACTATCACAACGGTTCGGACACACAGGCTTCGGAGAGGTTAGATGCGAGCAGAACAGAGAAAGTGGATACATACACGGGTCAAATTCAAGTTGAAAAATCTCTTCTGTGATAGCGGTCGGCCAAAGCAAAAGGGCACAAAAAAGAAAAGGGAGAAAAAAGCAAAACACAGACAATGGCGAAAACATGTTTGAAAGTAAAAAGTGTGAAGAGTGGCAGAAAAAAACGACATTTAAATTCTGAAATAAATTAAAGAAAATTTGAATTGTTGCATTCAAACACAGCATACCTTTGTGGCACTGCGGAGGTGATCATAATAGACCTCTTCTATTGCCTGGAAGTAGATTACACCCTTCAGCTTGGTCTCGTGTTTGTCTGTGGGAAAAAGAAAACAACATGGGATCGGTCAGAGACGGAGACACACAGTCAATGGCAATGACAGATTTGTCTTGGCTTCAAAAGCCAGTATCAGTCGCATGTCACCTAGAACAAAGACACGAACCATAGACGATACAGTCATTAAAAACAACAACTTTGATCATCACCAATTTATCATTGGTGATGATGGAAAGAAAAAGACAACCACAGCATTTTTCTGTTTTTTTTTTTTTTTTTACCAATGGTACTCATTGTATTTTCAGACTTGACTGCATTCTTACGCTGCTCTGGTACATCATTGCAATTTGTTTCATCAGCCACTGCAGAACTGCAGTGGGGAACCGGTGGGGAACTCAACGCCCTCTCTACCTCCAGGCACAAACACTCCATAAGCCAACTTAAGAGTAGTAGGTAGAAACCAGAGCTTCATTTCCAGGAATAACAGTTCCGTTTTAACATGCAGCCATTATCTGCTAATGACCTGTTTTAGCATTCAAATAGCCCTGCATTTGTTAAGGATTTAAATGCATCTAAATTACCAAAACTCTTATTGCGGTTGCAGCCGATTAACCCGTATTAGCGGAGTGAACCTCTTGTTACCCCTCACTCAAGGTGAAGAGACAAGGGCGAGCCTTGCATCTCGATCAGCTCCCTCGAGAGCTGGAGACGGCGGCGCTACTCGCATATGAACTACGGCTGTGGTAATCTCTGAACACCTCCACACACTGCCATACTTAAGACAAGGTACACTTTAAGCGGAACCGTTTGAAGTCTTCAAAGGCCTTCTAGTGTAGACGTGTCCCACTGCTCACAGCAGAAGATTACATTACAGACCCATGGATGTATACATGAATATACTAGGAGGACCTATGTATTATCTCTGCCTCTTCAGCCATCTACAGCAGCTTATGTTACTTTATTTTCTCAGGCTTATTGCATCAGTTTTACCCGTTAAATAATCTGACATCTTCATATAAATAAATGTTTTGCTGCTCTCTATCTGATTGCTATAACACAATAGTGATCCGACCTCCAGCCAGTTCATGAAAGCTTTTCCATTTGCTGTTCTAAACACCCGGTGTCCCGTAGGTCTTTCCAGGAAAAATCCTCTGGAGACAAGAAGTGATGTGTTTTACATTTCCAGCTTGTTTGGAATAAATCGAAGAACTGGGTAGTTAGCGTGAGCAGCGATAGCCACCGTGGCTGAACAGAAAGAAAAGAGCGCCACCTACAGAAACTCAAACTTCATCAACAGAAAATCCAAGGAGAAAGACGTCACAGTACTGGACACACAGGTGATCTCTGGGAAGAGCAGTGAGGAACACCACAGCAATGAGCAACAAAGATGGAGACAAAAAAAACAACCAACAAAAACTAATTAACACTGATGTGCAGATTGCCACTTCAAGGTACTTACCAACGTAATAACAGAAGGTCCTTTTGAGGCGGTCAAAGACGAACCAGCGTTTCTTCCAGGACTTGATCTTGCCTCCCATCTTGACTAGGTAGCCCTTGCACATCTTCTCGGTGAGGATGACGTGGTAGCAGGTTTCCACGCTGTGGCCCGACGACTCAACATGGGTGCGCAGATCGAACTCCTCCTTCCGGATGGGCAGGTAGCGAGTCATAGGACGGGCCTGGGGGCCAAGGGAGCAAACATGAGCGGAAATCACAGGCTGGTCTACAACGAGAACTTTGGAAACGGTATACTTTGATGAAGGTTAAACCAAAATAGGGTTAAACCAATTTAATGATTTGCCAATATTTGGGAAATATTGGTTGTCTGTGGGAAGCCATTAAATGGAAACAGAAACTTAGATCAGTACTTAGAACTGTATTCTTATCAAAGTGGAAAAGCCTCTGAAACAGCATTTAGATCTAAGGGAATCTTTGGGGCATTTTTGGCACAAGAATGGTCAAATTTAAAGATATTGAATATTGGCACAGGATATCAGCTATTGGCAGCTTTAATCCAAAGAATATCCATCTGCTTTGAACAACTCATATTGGTCAAACCCTGACAATGTTTTTAACATGCAGACTCTGTTATCTCTCACTGTGACTGACCTGAGAGAAGTTCTTGGCCCTCATCTTGACCTCCTTCTCCACTAGCTGCAGCCGGTGGGAAGTTTCGTCCTGCAGTCTCTTCTCCGCATCCTCTCTCCTTCTCCTCTCGTCCTCCAGCATATGACGACGAGCAAGACTCTCTCGTTCCTAGAGGGCAACATTTTCATGGAAGGTTTGCTGAGTACACACCCGCTGCTTTTTGGCAATGCCCTACGTCACATTCATACACTGATGTGCATTCCCACCTGGGAGCTACCCAGTACAACCACTAACTCATATTGTTGACCACTAAGCAGCTCCGCTAGGGCAGCTGAGGATTAAGGGCCTTGTTTATGGGCCCCTCGAACAAAAGGGGTGCACGGGTTGGGTTGGATGTACATAATGTAATTACGTACAGGGGTCATGTAATTACATATGTATTTATTTAAAATAAAATATATACAAATGTTTATCACATTTTGTGTCATGTTTTAAGGTCAATAACTCCAGAACTTGTTATTGTTACTTCTTTTATTATCTTTCATAGAAAATAAAACAGCACTAATCTTACATTCTTACTTACTGAAAACAAATGAAAAGATGTCATGCACACCAGATACTTCCACCGGCCAACTTTCGGTTTAGCCCTATTCTACGGGGATAATAATTCAATCGTGCGGCTCTTCTAGACTTTCCAAATGTTATCGGACTGAATTGATCAAATTCCGAGTCATTTCACGGGGGTTGTGATGCTCAAAACAATTTATCCACCATTTTACAGCCGCAACACAGTAGCGACGGAGTAGGCTAGGCTACAACTTGCATAACACAGTGTGGCTCTTGTCCAGGTCCCCTTTCCCTTCAACTTCATAGAAGCCAAAATGCTTCCATATGCTAGCTTTTAAGCCAGGGGGTGCAGTCAGATTCTATCCATCTTCGGTTGCTCACGCTCAGCCATCCTCACCAAAACTCAAGAGCTTAGAACGTAAACACGACGCACATCTTTTTCGTCCATTCCGAATACATTTTCCCCCCACCCCTAGAATTTAGTGAATTGGCTCTAGATAGATGGCTTGTAGTTAGGTGCTGCAGCCATAAGACAAAAAGTAAAAAATAAAAAAGGCCACTGAATTGGTGTTCAGTCCAGAGAACTAAAGCAAAAAACAATGAGGGGAAAAGGGCTTCAAAACGGCAACTTGATCCTTTCAATCATCTTTATTGACCTTTGCAATATAAAGATGAATGAAGGGATCAAGGAGACAACCTGAGCCCCTTTTCCCTCCATTCCTATTGACTCTTAGTTTAGTTTGATGCTTTTTAGAGCAGGTATTGACAGCAACACGGCCCCATGACCCTCATCAGTCAGCATTGTGATAACCTATTTGTCACAACAAGCTCTTTTGCAGTCACTTCTTACCCGTGATTCAATGAGTCTGGCCTTCTCTAAATGGGCTTCCTTCAGCATCTTCTCCATCTCCTCAATCTTTAGGGCGTCCATTCCACTGGCACTGGGTGTCAAACACAAAGACACAGTATACAAGATGAGAATAGCTTATGAACAGAGTTCATCAGCATTCAGTTTTGAAATACTGAGCATCCACATCCTGCACATCAAAACCAGCCTTTTTTAATTTGCAGTGCATTACCCTCTTAAAGAAAGTGTTTCAAGAAGTCTAACTTCAGGGATTTAAGATGTTGTTAAAGCTGATATTTTGTGCCAGTGTACAAGATTTTTAAAGGTAGTACGAGCAATTATGTGTATTATGTAACACTCAATTATGCAATTGAGTGTTTTGGTTTGGTTTTTTGTTTACCTCATTAGTAGCAGCGGCGTACATTGCCGAAATGTGGACTGGTGTGGTAAATGTGGTGTCCAGAAGTCCACTTGCCCAATATAGCTCGGTTACGGTGTTTCAGCGACAAAAGTCCATATTGTGGCGTAGTCCGGGCGCCTATTCTGAGAGATGGATTTCCTGAATGCTTTCCTCGGTTGCAGCGACCAAAGAACGGCGAATTACAGCACCGAACACCGCCGACGTGAAGACGGCTGTGGGAAATGTGGTGTCCAGAACTCTGCTTGTCTGTTGTAGTTTGGTTAGTGTTTTTTAACGATAATGGTCCCCATTGCACCATGGTCCAGTCTATTCTACTCAGTGTCTGACTTCCTGGTTGCTTGGGAATGCAAGTCGGCAGGTAGGTAGGCTATCCAATAATTTCATTGTAGCCAAATGGATCATCTAATCATTTAATTAGAGCTGAAGGTAACGTTAACAGACACGTAGTCTGTCCAATTATTTCATTCGGACCGAATGAAATACCTTTCTTTCAGAGGACTTGATTTATTGATTTCTGTCAGGATATAAAGACATTTTCTACTAATATAACCGAAAATGCTGCTCAGAATATTGCTCGTGCTACCTTTAAATTAGATCATTTTAATGCCAAAAGAATCCAGTATTTTAATATTGGCAGGGTAAAGCCTCTGAAACAGCATTTAGACCACGAGACTATCCAATAAAACCCTGGACAACAAAAGTAATAATAATAATAATAATAACTAAATATATTCATGCATCTGATCAAAAACCTAAATTATTATCAATTCAGGTTAAGGGCTTCCCATAGACAACCAGTATAGTATTGCCTACAGTAAATACTGTATGTAATAAAACAAACTGCATCATATCCATCATTGGAGGTGGACGTCAGTCTAAAGGCTGTTTCACATATACAGCGGCTCGGTGCCGCTGGCCACTCTTTTCAATTGGAATTCTTGGGTGGCGGGGCGCTGCCGTCATCCACCGGCTGCTGAAGTTGAAATAATTTGAACTTTGCCCTAGTTCCGCCGTGACACAGTTAAGCGCGACCAATGAAAATAGTCGTGGGTGGTCCCGTGTGGTCCGTTCTACCAATGGCTCTGCGTTCTCCTAGATTCAAAACATAAACACCCACCTGCTCCCCGCTTACGTCAAGCAGGTTTTCCGCTGCGGCCAGTGGGAAATGCTGTTGTAGTGTGAAATTAACTTAACCCTTCTTTCAATGTTATAAGAGTTGGTGTAGCAACAGCAGTGAAGCACTTCTGGCAGGTAAATTGACTCTAAAACCAATGTAATCTAGTCATCTAAAGTATGAGCATGCGTTGGGATTTATTTGAAATACAAACACATCTGCTGTCTATCTCTGTCAATCAATACAACAGCCCCTGTACAGTATTTCCCAACAACTTTAGGTGTTATAACATAAATATACATCCATTTATATGACTTTTATACCATCCAAATCTGGTCTGCAAAGTGTCCCGGGATCTTCACACTATGTTAAATAACGTCCTTCTGGTGGGATGTGTATACAAAGCAGAGTTTCGTTGTTGACATTACTGTGGTCTGACTGTGTGTCTATTACTCACTCGTAAGAGACAAACACTGCTGCACAGTAACATACCCAACAATGGGAGTGAATGAGATGGACCAGTCTGAAAGCAGCATCACATATTAACCTATAGGAAGAAAGGGCTCATAAACTTCGCCGCATAGTCACATCCTCCCCTCCTGTCTTAGCTGTCATCCCCATTGTGCACTGTTCATTAAAGAGGAAGTCTCATTAAAAATTCTGTATTTGGGATTTGACTCTTGAGGGACGTGAGGGGAATATTCACAATGGGTTCTGTTGAAAACATGCTGTGAACATTGAGGTAATGCAACACACAGCTTGACCCCATTAACAGATGGTCTCCAAATTAGCAAACCCTGTGGATAAGGAAGTTAACTGGTGGGGAGCAGAGTCTGGGAGCATTAGCATGCCGTCCCTGCATGTGACTGTGTATGTCTGTGGGCTTTTATCTGTGTTTGTGTTTTGGGTTGAAGCTGCTGATAGCTGATTTTTAATATTGCCAGTGACAGATATCAAAATTGCATACTATGGAGGGGGAAAAAGGATTCACTTAACATGGACCTTTTGCAACTACATGAACTACAGACATTCAATACCCAGAACCAGATGAGGAAAGAATCCTAAACACAGGAATGCAATGGTTTAGAAATGCCATGGTGATGCAGCAGAGTGGAAAATATGTGTTATGCCGAAATAAATTATACAGTACTGGGAGTTTGACTGATGTGCGTATTTGGAGGCTGATACCGACAATTTTGGGTTGATATTTTATGCCGATATTAAATATCTTTTTCTGCCCAAAATCCCCAAATATTCACTGTTTCTCCAAGAATTGTATTCTTGTCCGTGTGGAAAAGCCTCAGCATGTACAGTACACTATGGGACATTAAACCTCTGTAATTAACTGCATCATATCCACCATATCAGAGGTGGATGAAACTGGCTAGCTGAAATCAGACTTTTAATAAAAGGCCAATAACCATTGCATCAGTCTGACCTTGTTACCACTGTATATATTCCAGTGGGCATTACTCGGTGCATGTCTGTGTTCTCCTATCATACCTGGACATGTTATCTGGCGAGCAAGCCGAGTTGTTGCCGGTGGACACACTGGTATCCATGCTGTCGGAGCTCTCCAGACTCAGGGTGTCGTAGGGCTGCTCGCCCGCTGACGGGGGCTGGTGGTGCAGGATAGAGTGGTGCACGAGTGGGGGGGGCCCGATGGAGCTCTGGCTCAGCCCGGGGGTGTAGGCCATGGCTGGGGAGTAAGAGGAGGAGGAGGAGGTGCTGAGGAGGTGGGGCTGGGAGCCGTGGAGCGCCTCCCACTGGCACTGAGCCTCTACTGCCGCTCTCTGTTTGAGCTCGGCCAGACGCCGCCGCTGCTCCTCGATCACCTGCTGACCTGGGGGAGGGAGGGAGGGGGGGAGGTCTGATCAGTGCATCTGATCTGCTTTTTGGCCAGAGGCAGAAGATCTAACCATAAGTGAGCGTTCACACCATGAGCATCACGATCTACAAGTCACCAGATATTAATTTAATATAGAGCTGAGCACCAGGGAAACTCAGCCAAAATGTGGACGGTCAATAAGCTTGACGATTGAGAAAAGTGGTCTAATTCCTCAACTTTTCCCAGTCATCGGCTATCAACAGCCAATCAGATTTCCGTGCATTCTTATTTCCCAACTGAAGTGATTTTGTTTCATGAATAGCTCAGCCTGTCTAGTTCAAAATGGACGATAAGCTGATTACAGCCAATCAAAGCTTTCAAGTGCTTTACAACTTTTATTTGAAAGACTGCAGGAATAAACAACAGTTGGAGAACGGCTACATCCATCGTTAGGGGTTTTGCCCTGCCCACAATAGAACGACCCATCAACCAAGTTGCTCGCAGTGTGAACGCATGGTAAGGAACAACCCGGGGCTTCAGCCCTATACGCCACTGAATTCATACCAACATGCTAGCCAAGCATCCACCTGCTGGGGAATCACCAAAATGATACCAGTAAAGGTAAACCAATAATAGCACCAGCCCATAAACCATGAGGCCATAAACCATGCACCACACATACAAGTATGTGCTCACTTAGTGTCACAAGCCCGAGCATGATCCCAAGAACCCAAAATGGCCCCATCACCAGAGAGTTTCAAACAACTGGAGCAAGAGTGAAGTTGCTATGTAACTTCTCTCATTGTCAAATCCATGCTACTGTGCACCCGATAATGGGCAGAATACCTCTGGAAAGAAGCGCGAAAATCAATAACTCCAAAGTGGGAATGCACTGAACACGGAACATGCAATATTGATTCTCCACTGACAGGAACATTCACAGAAGACTGATGGAAGTAGAAAGTGTACAAGTTTCAGACAGTGAAAAGATGAAGAGAAAACATGGATAGTTAATGACACACCAGAGATGGAAGAAATGGAGCGAGAAGATGGAAGGTCAGGTGAGGTAAGGGTCTGAAATGAACACCCGCCAAGTGTCAAATGCTGGTGAAATCTGTCTTTGGTGGATACATCTATAAGGGTCACCTGCCACACTGACCAGTAACGTTTTGACACATTGATAACATATGATTGCTTTGGTTATAGGCAGTCTTTGCCTGATGTCAAACAGGTGGGCACTGTACACTCTCTGACCATGAGCCAATCAAATCAAAGCAAAACAAAACAACAACAGGTTCCTCAGTGGCCATATTTTACGCTGCTCTACACAAAGCCCAAGTCATTTCATCCCTAATACATCTGATAGATTTATGTTTGGAAGCTAAAGTGTCTTGTAGAAGCTAGCGTTACCAGTGGCTAGCAGTCACGTTAACATGAACTGGATTAGCCTGCCTGCTAGTTGGCTAGCTAACAGTTTGTTCAGGTTAACTAAGGTGGCTCGATCTTGAGCTAGGGCTGAAGACAACAGTTTACTGAGTCACAGTAACCTACATTTGGAAACTAATCTACCTGATCACACTGTTCCCTTTAGCCTCTAGTCTGGATGTTTTATATTTAGACATTAGCTAGGTCTCCAATGGACCATGAAGGCTCCAGATGTGGAGGCATGAAACAGCACTGAAAAAGGATAGGGTTACATATTTCTGTGAAAAGTGTATATAAATTATTTTGGCTGGTAAAAAATAATGAATCGTTTACCAGCCATTGGCAGGTGAGCCACAGAGTTAATTTTGGACACTGGACGAGGTGTATATAGAGACGGTAGAGAAAGAGGTGGAGTCCCACTGAAAGAAAATATCAAAAACCGGACGAGTCCCACTCCTGGACGCAGTGATCTGTCTACCTGCTGGGCTTTCCTCTATGGTGGGGTGGCTGGAGAACTGGGGCTCTGTGGTACAGCAGAAGGCCAGCAGAGGGAGGGAGACAGGATGACAGACAGAGAGACAGACAGACATGAGGACAACCTGAACTACAGACACTAAAAGACGTGACCGGCTCAGGTTTCCAGCCCAGCACCCGTGGGTGGCAGCCCACCGAGCTAAAACCACCGGCAGACTCTTTTGTTTCTTCTAATCCACAGAAGACATCGTTGGGGGTCAACGCTCTCTGAACAGACAGCTCCATACAGCAGGGCAGTGTAACGCTTTACAGTAACCACCCAGGGCAGCGGCCACCTGCAGTAGCGCGGTAGTTACCTTTCTGCTGCAGAGCTAGCTGTCTCTTGGTCTCGATGTCCTGCAGGGTGGCAGCCAGGTTCCTGGGCAGACTGCCGGTGCTGTTGGCTGCCAGCAGGGGGCTCTGCAGGGGCAGTGTGGAGGGAAAACGTCACACTCAAACATCAAATCTAGGTTGAAACTTTCTTTCTATCCGTGTGTCATTCGATCATTTCATATCTGATTTAGTTCAGTAGCTACCAGACAGAGTGGAATGACTGAATGACTTGGGGCAGCTACTCACATCTGTCAAGAGGCGTGCAGGGGAAATAAGTCAATAACTTCAAAATCGAAGACAACAAATATCCCATTTTCTTATGTTCTATTTTTAACTTCAGAACAAAATCAAAACAACGAAAAACAGCCTGTTACTGGTTTTCCGATTTTGGATTTGTAAACGAATAATGAAATAAGAGGTCTGTTATTGGTTTTCTGATTTTGGATTCTAAATCGGATATGAAATGATCGAATGATATTAGGGATACATGTCCCTTTGGAGGGAGAGAGATTTGATTTGATTGGGAAATAGAAAATTGCAATAAATGCCACTCTATAGAGACCTCAGAATATTGAACCTCAACCTCTGCTATGGAGATGAACGACCACCCTACCCTAGAGGACGTGTTGCGTCCCAGCGTCGCTGCTGCATGCTGGGTAGGGGATCCAGAGCCTTTGGGCCGATGAACCGACTGGCCTGCATCGCTGTCCAGCTTGGAGCGGAACACCTGGAGGAGGGAACAAACACCAACATATGAGGATCGAGAATATAGCGCTGAGGAAACGTGTTAAAACGACACCGAGACGTGGCAGCGAGCATTTTAGTTCAACAGTGGTTATAAGCATGATTGATACCGTTAACAGAGAAACATTGTACGTCTGTTCAGCTGGACTGTATCGACGTGGCAGTGACAGTCCACGTTCCTTATTAAGGAATCCACAGACAACAGTTAAGCTGTGGTTAAACACACGCACACGCACACACACACGCGCA
>CABFOP010093244.1:0-12860 GCA_900683385.1 Anoplogaster cornuta | reverse complement strand
TTACTGTTACGGCCACCATTAGACAAACACAAAAGCTTGAGGGTGACCATGACATAATGACTCTGAGACCAGGTTATGGGTTAAAGAAGTGATTTATTTAGACAAACAGAAATTCCTAAACTAACCCCAAAAGAGAAAACAACAAAGAGGTCAGGTGGGTTGGCCAAAAACAACAAAAGGAGGTGAGTCGCCCGGCCCAAGCAAGCATTTGCCCGTCGGAGCCGGGGACTCACTTAATCTCAAAAAAACCAAAACTCTTAAGAAAAAGGAGAATAAGCCTAAACTAAACTAATCAAAATAAAGCCACGAAAACTGGACTACCAACCCACCATCCCCAAAGGAAAGAAAGGGAAATCAAAAAGATTAGATACCCCCAAAACAAACCATGTGCACCAGGCGAGGTGCTGTCAGGAAGAGGAGAGAGAGAGAAAGAAGCTTGACTGCTCCTATAAATACACTCCAGCTGGGCCTCCAGCCCCCAAACAGGCCCCAGCTGCACAGGAACAGGTAGTGAATAGGTGAGGGAGGGAGTGCATGTGCCAAATCATCACAGGTTAGCTGAGCTCACTAAAGACAAGATAGTTTATCTCATTCAGGACTTCAGTAGCGTTGGTACTTGGTTCCAGCAACTTCGAATTAGCCCCGAAAAAGGTTCCTCTTGGATAGTTCCTGGCCCCCCAAAAAATTTCCTGATCGCAAGGTAGTACTTTTTGAGGGACCAGGAACCATTGGGGTGGAGTTGCAGTACTGAACAACACTGATTGGTCAATACAAGCAACACAAAAATCGTCATGTCCGCCAACCTCCATTTTTAAATACCGGTACACAGCTGTGCTTGTTAAATACCAGTAGCAATCTAATTTTGTATCTCATTGAACACGTCTCGCCATACCATAGCTTCCTCCATGTTTGCTGTGTTGAAATTGGCGCTGTTGACATGGGGGTCTTCGCGTACCGGAATGACATATGAAATCAAACAGTCACACTTTTGTCGCCTCACATACTCCTTATTTGCATGATCTCCATGGTACTTTGGTGCAGTGGGAAAGCAACCTCGAACTCTTTTGGGGAAGTAAAAAGGTTCCTGCTGAGAAGGTTCCTGCTCAAAAAAATACTAAAAAGGTTCAGGTTCCTGTGGTGGAAAAAACGACTATATACTCACATAGATGCAGTATAAAGGTAACACACACACACTCACACACAGCAGTGGGGTGGGATGAGCAATCCAGGTAGTTAGTTAGGCATGGTGTAAAGTTCCCCTTTGTGGTCTCGGTCATTCTTCCATGGGCAGATGGCAAGGCCAGGTCTCGAGCCACTCATGGTTTATTTATCGTCAGCACACAACAAAGTAGCCTGCCAGACAGCGCTTGTCTTTTGTCTGGAGGACTCATTATCTATCTAGACTGACTCACCTAATATAGGATGGCCTCTCTCACCACATAGCATTAGTCAATATTTGAAAGGTTTGTTCATTAGGACATCACTCCCTCATCTCCCCTTCCTTGCTCTGTCCTTCCTTTGTACCATCCTACAGTTGTATTGGTGTACAACACTTGCTTCTATTGTTGTGCCATTCTGGGGATTATCTTGCCCGGGGTTAAACCCCTACGGTATATCAGGTTACCAATATCATGGGCCGATATTGGCCTATTAGCAGATATCGGTCAGCGTCCACCTACAATATGATGGAGGTTCCTCTGTAAAAACCTGTCTCACCCTGCCTTAACGAGCTGCTAATCCACCTTAAGAATTTGTTTTGGTGACAATTATTTTGACTTGACAAATGTCGCTTGGATTGTTGTCTGTTCAATCATATTCATATGCATGCTTTTTTTTTAAAGTCCTTCAATGGAGAGTTTTAGTGTCCCATGATGGTCTAAACGTTGTTTCAGAGGCTTTTCCAACCTGACAAGGATACAATTCCAGGGGGAACAAAGCATACTTGTTTGAATGTTTTGGCATGAAATGGTCATATTTAGAGATGCAGGACATTAAGCACAAATATCAGCTGTCAGCAGCTTCAATCTAAAAAATATCGAGTATTGGGCTCCTAACACATACAGTATGGGTGAAACCCCGATCTCCCAGGGCATCTGAAGCCTCTCTTAGCATATTTCCTTTGAGGCCTTTCCAGAACTGCTGGCGTTTGCCCTTTAATGTCAGCCCTGTTTCCATGCTTATGTTTATTTGCTCGCTCAGTGTGTGTTCTCTATCTGTGTCTCAGTTCTTCCGAAAGGACCAGGGGGATTTCTTCATTGGCTGCTTGTTTCTAACAGAGCTCAGCACACCCTTCGTCTCTCTAGGGAAAATACTGATTCAGGTGAGAAAGCATACGGACACATGCATACACCTAGACAAAGACATGCATCTACTGTAAATAACAAGGCAAGAAAAACATTTAAATACCTTCCATTTATAGCATTACATTACAGTCATTTAGCAGACGCTTTTATCCAAAGCCACTTAGAAAGGTGATAGCCAAATACACATATAGACAAATGTGCATGAACATCCTGAAACTCCTGACTATTATTCATGCCAAATTAAAGGTAAGGAAGCCAAGTCAAATATCTGTTTGTATGTATGATGCACTTTTCCATCATTCAAAATACTTGTTTTACATTGTTGGTTTCCCTCAAAGCCTGCTCAGAGGTTTTGCCACTGGAGATTGTCCTGTTGGTGAACTCAGCCATTAAATGATGAGAACATAGACATCCAAATCATCCATGGGTCTTCAATAGATCGTTAGGTCCATACTATCACTTTAGCATACACTATGTTGAGTGATAGTAGGTTCCATGATAACACTTTAGCATACACTATGGTGAATGATATGTAGCCTACTATCACTCAGCTTAGTGTATGCTAAAGGGCAGAATATACTCGCTGTTCGTGTACGGGTTAAAAATGACTTAAGGTCATCACATACGACCGTATGCTCCAATGTCCACTGTTGTGAAACGGTAGTTCACTTCCCGCATTTAGTGGGGCTCTAACTGCAACATGCTTTCCATTGATGCACCCTAAACAGTTGGGAAAGTTCCAGTCTCTCCAAAACTCATGAGAAATATTCGTCCAGTTCCGTCCCTTTGGGCAAGGGCACAAAATCTTCTTTCAGCGCCTGCCAGATTGCCATGCAATGTGTTTGTGTTAGTGTACTACCTGTTCTTTCTTGCTCTTGTTGCTATTGTAGCGGCGTAGATTGTATTTCTCTCAGCACCGACACCTATCATGTAGGAGAAGACTGCAGCGAGTAGCGCGCCTCAAACGTCAAGTATATTTTGGGTATGGCGCTGTGTGACGTCACTTTTGGAGCACGCCATAATCGAACGGTGAGCATAAACTAAACTAAAGCATAAGCTTTAGTGTTAGCGTGGAGCACTGGAGCCAACAATCTACTGGGGACACATGGATGGTTTTGGTGTCTTTGTTCTCATCACTTGACGGGGCAAATTGTTTTGATAATGTAATGCACAAATGATAAGAATGAGCAACTGACACTGTAACTCAACTAAATTAAAATCTTTTCAGCAGCTAAATACCATATACATATTATAGAAATGCATAAAATTAATTTAAAACATATGTGTGTATGTTACTGTACATTATTTACTGCAGTGGTTCCCAAACCTTTTCTACAGTCCCGCCTCCCCCTTTTGCAGTATCATCTAGCATCAATATATGACTATCTGCCAGATGTACAAAAATCATTTAATTTTCATTTCCTACTTCAATTCCTGTTCAGGTGATACGCTTTGACTTGCATCCTCAGAAGCCTTAGAAGCTCCCTTCTCATTTGGGGTGCAGCTTGTCACTAGCATTAATAATTAAGATGCAAGACTCAGTAGAAACGTCAGTAGAATGTGGCTAAGGAGCTATGGCCCCATTCTCTCTCCCCATCGCTCACCTCTCCCAGTGCAGTCAATTACTTCAGGACCCCCACCCATAGGCAGCACACCCTACACTTTGAGAATATGCTGTATTTGTTATGATAAAACCTAAGTGCATAAGAGACATGCTGTATGTATAACAGTAAAAGCAGTGGACGGCCTGTGGGCTTCCAGCTCTTTGCTGACACCTGGCTTCAGCGGGGGAAAAGAGCAAAGCCAGGCTCCAGTCCTCTGCTCTGTCTGGAGTCACACTGCACCCCTTTGGACTAGATCAGCACTAATGCAGTTCACAGGAGCGGTGGAGCTGAGAAAATCTGCTGCACATTTTACTGTTACACCAACTTAACACCAACTCTGATTTGGATTATTTGCTTGTTTTGTAGTCCATGGGTTCCCAAATGTTCTCACACCAAGGACCCTCAAAAACATACGCATTAGATGACAGAATCCCATTTGGTACGATTTTGTCTTAAAGGGACCCCAGTGGAGAGTGTGAAACGTTTGATCTGAACAGTCATCATTAGACATTCCCTTATTGTGCTAATTCCCAGTGAGGGAAAATAGTGGGGAACCCTTTCGAGGGCCCCTGTTCGTCTCCAGCACTGCACTTTGGGAACCACTGATGTTGACACTGCAATGGAAAATAAAGGTATTTTTACCGTGCGTTCACACTGCGAGCAACTTGGTTGATGGTTCGCTCCATTCTGACTGACCGTGGACAGTACAAGACACTTCAGTGTTTTCACAAAGAAAAATAAATATGTATTTATTCAAATCATGTATTTTTCACCGTATTGCCTTTCATGATGTTACATCATTTTGATTTGATCAGTTTGACTTAGCTTACCATTGATCCTGATGATGGATGCAACCATTTTCCAAGCAGTGTTTTTAAAAAAATGTTTATTCCTGTGACATTTCAAATAAAAGTTGTAGAGAACTGGGAAGCTTTGAATGCTTCCAAGCTTTGAATCAACTTCTAGACCATTTTGCACTTAGCAGGCGGAACTATTGTTCATGATACAATAACATATTGTTAAGGAAACAAGGAAGCACAGAAATCTGATTGGCTGTTGACGGCCAATGACAAGAGTTCAGCCATAGCCAACTTTTCTGAGCCGACAAGCTTGTGGACCCTCAGCTCTGTGGGAAATGAAGGGACTTCCAGTGGCTTGTTGATGGTGTTGCTCGCAGTGTGAATGAGCTTGTGAAGTGATTTGCTCTCTTCACCTCTTCCTCTTTTCTCCCACCCCACCAGCTCGGCCTCCAGGACTGTTGGCTGCACAAGCTCAACGGCGGCATGGTGCTGCTCACCTTCTTCATCTGCCGCATTGCCCTTTTCCCCTACATGTACTGGATGTACGGTTGCCATTATGGCATCCCGCTTTACAGTGTGCCCTTCCACCTCCCCCTGTCCGCCAACCTGGGCAACGCATGCATCCTGGCACCGCAGGTCTACTGGTTCGTCCTGCTTTGCCGCAAGGGCTACCGCCTATACAACCGTAGCCAATGTAGGCAGGACACGTCTCCTACTGTTGCTGTCATGGACAACGCCAACGGCGAGTGATTTCCAGTCACTGGATTACGATTGCTAGCTCAAATCACACACGACTACTAATTTTACTTCTTCTGCAAAGGGACTACTTTAACTTACCACATTTCCACCCTTGCATCGCTACTGTTGCTATTGTTACTACTGTAGTACACCAGGACTACCTGCCCCCTCCCCCAGCCTTCCCAATACATTGTTCCCTTTGCTGAAAAAAACCTGCTGCCCAAGTGGACCCTCTTTACCAATCCAATGCTAACGATGAAGTTTGATGATTTGGGGTTGTTGTTTTTTTTTCTTTTGGATTTACTGGATCTGGACTCGATCTTGTGAGTGCTACACTGTATCCGTCTACAGCACCGAACCAGGGTCATCGTTGCTCCGCCGAGAAGAAACGTGGAGTAAAAGCACGGGAGTTCCCCATGGAAAGACATTATCTTCTCTCTTCCTCCTATGCTCTTTTTACAGCCTCTGCTGATTTGGAATATCTGTTTTCAATGTTTTATTTATTTTTTCCTTTTTTGCGGTTAAGTGTGAAGCCTGAAATAATTATATTTTGAAGTGATGCACCCAACCCCACCCCCAATCTTTCACTTCACTGTGTGGAATGGGCAAATCCAGAGCGGCTAGATGGGGCAGTAGTATTATTGAGGAGGGGTGTTTACAAAAAAACAACTAATAGGAATGTATGTCACTTTTGAGACATAAAAAATATATTATTTGCTACATAAAACCCAGTTAATGTGATAGCTTGTGACTCACCACCCCTGTTCACTTTATTTGTGGGTTCCTCTATGGCATGTCACCATGGCACCAGCTTGCAAATGTGCAGCAGCAATGCCAGGCTCCTCATCGTATGACCCAGCATTTTATTTTTTCCAGTAGCCATTTAAAGTCCCACCACTCAGCATTGAAGAGAGATCAGCATCCCCCCACGAAGGGGAGGGGGAGGTAGCTTTGTATGCATAGTGTAAATCCTTGACCTACAGTAATGCTGCATTTAGGTGCCATGGAAAAGATGGTAGATGCAAGCTTCCACTTGGAAATACATTTACGTCAGCTTTCAGGTGGGGAATACTAATTTGGAATTCAGGGTTTGGCGAGGGACCCCGATTTCTCTGACTTCCTGAATTCTGACGTCACTGACAAGGAAATACCTGTATTCAAGTGTAGGGAGCAAAGCATTCATTTCAAACAAAACTGAAAAAATGAACTCTCTGAAAATCCCATGGCAGGACACAAACTTCTTGCTGTTTTTTTGGTTTATGGCTGACATTACAATCTTTTGATATGCTGTAAAAACATAAGCTCAAATGTATCACTCGCTGAGCATGTGTGTTAAAATTCAGTCATGGAATTTGTGCATCAAAGGAGTTTGAACGCACGAACACTCTGACCCTATTTCAAAAGAAGTTAATAGCAAAGCACAGCAGGAAAAAAATTTACACACCTGATGTGGCTCTCAATGTATGGGCTTTAATAGAAAAGTTTACAAGATATGGCCTTCTACTGCAAGGTATCTTATGTAAAACAACATCAAAGTTTATTTAGATCAAATTACAGCCAAGCAGAGCTTTTTTGTGACGAGTCCTTTTTGAGAAAAACAACTTTGTTTCATGTGCATGCGTGAGGGTTTACTCCCACTACGGACCGAAGGGTGGGACAGTTTTTTTGTTTGTTTGTTTGTTTGTTTTTCTATGTAGTGATGCATCGTCTCAATACATGATCTTTGCTTGGACTACACTGGAGTACTGCAGCACCCGTGAAAATGTTGCCATGGTGACAGACAGAGCTGTTGTAGGGCATGGGGAGGTCTTTTAGGGTCGTTTGAGGTCAATACCGTGGGACGTTTGGAGTGTTTTCTCCTCTCTGAAATCTCAAATATGCCCTTTGAAGCAAAGAGGGGCAATGCTGACTTGGTACGCCCACTGTGGGTTTCCCTTTAAGGTCACATGGTGCCTGGTTCATCTCAGGACAAAGGTCAGAGCAATAAGGTGAGCAGTGGCCCACCAGTGCAAACTTATGCAAACATGCAGAGGATTCAAGAGAGATTCAAGTCCAATTGACGAGTAGGAGGAATCAGGAGGCGTTATTCCTAATAACAACCACCTATAACATGCAGAAGAGAGTTAATGCTATCCAGTCACTGTTTTTGTTTTCCCTTGAAGCCCTCATAGTGGTTATTTTTATGGCCAAAGAGGACTGGCGTAGCTAGCACCACACGGCTGTACATAATCAATGACTAACATTTTTAGAGCATCGCACCATATAAAGTCTAGTTTTATGACGAGAAACGTAGATGTAGAAAACTTGAAAACCTTAGGTTCTGTTAGCACTGAAAAACTCTGTCCAAGCCATATAACTAGACTGGAGAGGAGCTTTTATTTAGTTTTTTGTTTACCATGCAAGGGAATTCTTGCTTGGATTCACAATTGGATGAAGAAATATATCATAGAGGCACCTTTGTGAGAGTATCTATCTCACATTATGCTAAACGTTTGATCTTGTATATTCATTCTTTAAATCAAAGATCCTAGATATTGTTTGGTTTTTTTCATAAAAAGATTCATAGATTCATAAACATACTAGAGCCCTGGAGACAATATTTTCATCTATTTAACTACATGGACAATGCACTTAAAGATGTTGTTGGAAATGCAAGCTTTATAGTAAACCGATCGAGTATACTCTTATGCCCTGCAAATGTAATCTATGCAAAGAGGTCGTAGTTGCACCGTCGCGTCACCGATGTCAAATGTTTTGAAATCGGTCCGCTCCTTGGTATTTCATGTTGCATGTAGGGTTGCTTTGTAGGTACATTTTCAATTTGATGGGACCATTAATTCACTACTGTATTTGCAGACTATACCATCCCATACTGATGCTGCATTTCAGGGACTTATGCTGCGTTCCAGTAAAACGTGGGAGTCAGAAATTCTTAATTCTAAGTCTTAATTACAACATCCGTGCATTCCAGTGTTCCAGCTCAGAAAAAAAACACGGACACCCGCGAGGTTTTCTTTGCCCAATGTAAAATACGGTTCTCCATGCAACAACTGTTTAATTGGAAATGTTAGCCACCTAGTTAGCATTGAACGTTAGCAGCTTTACATTTCACATTTTTTATGTTCAATTTTAAATGTATGACCACACAGGTAATCATATTTAAGGCCACATGATTTGGAAGATTGAACTTTAGTGTGTTTGGAAGGTTATAAACATGCTCAAAGTAATGCTTTGTGGTGTTTACAGACAGGATGTCAGGGAAGTCAGAATTTCCAACTTTCACACATTTCTGGAACACGGCATCATGATTCCTTCTGTCGAGACTACTGATGTTGCATTGTGGGTTCTGTAGTGTTTCTGCAGCCCAGTTTGGGGGATCTTGCCGTTAGCTACTTGCACTCTGCGGTGAGTGCGTTGATATGCAGGAACAACAGCCTCCTGTGGGGTTTTTTGCTATGTGAAAAGGTGACGAGTGTTTTGTTGGTAAATGGTGACAGGCCAGCTGACAGAATGAGGATGAGGAGGAGAGAGAAGAGCCGTGCCGCTGAATGATGGGCTTGTCTGGTTTGGCTTGGGCCCAGGCAGGCCAGTTGGCTTTGTGGAACTGGTTTCAGCCTCTTTTGTCCCGGGCTGACCACGCCACTGTTACTGGAAACATCCCAGGCCCTTTATTGTGCTGTCACTCTTTCTTTCAGCCCAATGCTTTTTTTTTTACTGCCTCTTTCAACCCCATTCTTTAACTCTCACTCATCTCCGGTAATGTGGTGGTAAACATAAAGGAAGGCAAACTGACTTCCAGTATGGATAAAAATCTTTCAGAAGAGCAGTCCCTTAAAAATAACCTTTATAATGCACATCAGTTTGATATCGCTATAATCAAAAGCATTAATTTATGCTTTTGTCCCCTTAAAACACAAAGTTTGATAATACTACACTGTATGCTATGAATTTACGTTAGAAAGACTAAAAGTGGGTACATTCTATTTTAGACTCACTGATGTAGCAGGCGGATCATTCCTCTTCCTAGCTACCCACTTCTCATCTCAAACATCGCTTTCCCTCCGTCCTCTTTTGCTCGCATCCCGATCTCTCCATACTCCCATCACCTCTGCCCTGCACTTTCAACTTCACTCCGTCTCTTTCCCTCTTCTCTCTCTCTCTCTCTCTCTCTCTCTCTCTCTCTCACTCTCTCGCCTGCCAAATGTGCTGCATGGCTGATGCGGACTGCAATGGTACAACGTGCAAAGATAGTTCCCTGGGAAGAGCGATCCCTCCTTCCCTCTCTACTGCCATCTGTCGTCGGGATAATCCGGTTGTCCGCGCAGTGTTTTCAAGGCTAGGCCAGCGGGGATTAGCTGGGCTAGGTGGTCTTTTCCATATTATCTGAGTCCTCAGCCAACATGAGCTCACACTCCACTTAATACAGTGCTGCCGTCTGTATTGTGCTGCTAGAATGGACGTATGGCTTTGTTATGCTTTGGGTTAGGCCGATCTAGGCTTTTGAAAGCCGATACAGATGCTGATGTTTTTGAACTGACACCGCCGTTAGCCGATAGTTTGTGCCGATATACTACATCTTTAAATAAAAATAAAAAATATTATATGTATTCAGTATTTCAGAATTGTATGTAGGGGGAAAGCCTCTGAAACAGCATTTAGACCATCATGGGACACTAAAACTCTCCATTGAAAGTGAGATACTAATACTAATGAAATTGCTTGTGGGTCAGCAGCTCCTTACGGCAGGGGGAGGCAGGTTTTACATCTTTAAAAAAAGAAAATAAATAATAAAACCATATTCACTGGCAGTGGTCAGGGAGAAACCTCCATTATATTGGTGGTGGAAAACATTGTCCAATATCTGATTTTTAATAGGCCAATATCGGCAATCTGCTATATCGGTCTAACCCTAAGGTAGCCTAGATGCTGCTACATTGACCTGAGTGGTATTAATGGATAGTCTGGATATTCTGGTGGTGACAGCGGCAATAGTAACTTTTGTGTTTGCTTCTTGCGAGGCGTCCTCTCTTTGCTCAGGGTTTGACAAAGATGTTAAACGTGTGTCTGTATATCTTAAGAGGTTTATTCTAAGATGATGAAACTGAGATATGGAAAAACCCAACACGATTCTGAATATGAGAATACCTGGAATGACGCGATGTTTTCTCCTTCTCATTCTGTCCTCTAGTTACACTTTCTGACATGGCTTCTAAGGGTTGGTCGACCAAAGATTGTCAGCCACTTTAGGTAATTGTGATAATTGTAGCAACGTGAAAAGAAAGTTCATTTTTGTTCATCTTAGTAGCTAAGTGACCCACTTCTCACTACTCCTCTTCTTAAACATATCCTCCCCCCTGAGCCTCGTTGGCTTTTGTTGGATCCCAGAGAAAGATCAGCTTGTTGGGTTTGTGGTGGATGATTCTTCTGAGGCTGTGGCGTAGGTGATGCAACCAGAACCAACCAAATGCCAACCAGTCCACATGACACTGACAACTGATTTCTGATCAACACACACTCGACCTCTGTACATTTAAGTCTATTCACAGGGGCAGTGAGACTTTGCTTCATGTTTGACTCCGTTTTTTACTTTGGTTGTGAAATTGCTATGAGGTTAAAGTTTGTCATCTTTAATTTGAAAGTATTTCCACCCATATGAACAGTTAAAAAAACTAAATATTGTCCCCCAAATTAAGGTGTCCAAAAGTATGATAGTAGGTTCTATGCTTATATTTTTGCATACACTATGCAACCCAATTTATTTTCACATCCAAAGTGATAAAGAGTATGGAAGCACAATGTCAAACAATATGGAGCTAAAACAGCAAACAGCATGTAGTGCATACAGTGTGTACGGAGTCACTGTGCTCACAACTGTGTGAAAGGGGAATGATGAATGATGACAGTGGTTTGGGGTCACCCCCCATGCTAATGAAAAAAATTCAGTATTTTGCTGCTTTTAATTTTTCACATATCCATTCAGGGCTGGTCCCTCCTATCTGGGGACTGTAGGATTTGGGTGGGTGGGTGGTTGTGAATCCACTTACGGTCCAAGATAATAAAAACTCTAAATGATCAGTTGTATTCACCTTAATACAACTCTACTTACATTAATAAATTAAAAGCGATTTTTGGATATGGCCGTTGCAACGGGTTAAGCACATTGTAGCATGTCATCTCCTTCGAGCGCTTCTGATATTATGCGAATGCAGCACCAGGCTGATGAAATGCAGCAAAACGTCATGTAGATTTTGGATTATTTTAGATTCTACGTGCTGCAAAAAGACTGATTTTGAACTCTGGACAGTGAACCAAATTTGGTCTCCAGTGCCTTGTGAAAAATCTATTTGTGATTCCCATAAAACTCAATATGAAAAATAAATTGGCAGGCAGTGTTTACAGGTTGTGGCTGTATTTATTTTGAGTGAACGTTATATCCTCGAGGACGCATCAGTTTTTAGCTGCATGGCAAACCCATCATTTTTCAACAGTGTGTATGCGTTTCTTGTTGAAAAGCTTCTTTGTTGTAAAATGAAGACATTTTAATTATGAAAAAATTTGTAGCTAGTTTTGTTTCAAAATAAAATGAGACTATTTGAAAAATCCATATAAATTGACTGTTGGCATGAAAACAAACCTCAACTTGTAATACTGTTGAATTATTAGCAGTCTTAAGACTTTAGAAACAAAAACGTTTAATATGCAATCATCTATATTTCCAAACAGCAATTTGGTTTGTTTTTGTTTTTCTAAATGGATGTAGGGGGGTTTAGGGTTGAACCCTTTCAATAGATACATTGTAGTTCTCAGTTTGTTGTGGTACTGTTGTTTTGTATCAGATGGGGATGGTGGATATTAAGGTTTCCTGTGCTGATTTGGATTTTAATCTTCACCTACTGTTCCCTCTTGAGTGTGTAACTGAGTTAAATGCAACACATTCACAACCTTTAACACTCCCTGACCCCCCACCCCCCATTATGTTTGATAACATTCAAAATTTTCATACATGTATTTATATATCAGATTTGATATATACATATATACACATTTTTAGCAGGACTTTTTTTTCTGAGGAGAGATTTCCTATCTGAAAGAGAGTGGGCTGTTTTATGTAATAACCTATAAAGCATTTAATTAAGAGGAATTATTTAGTTGCAACTTGTGAATCCAGAGCACCCCTTCAAAGATAAATGAATTTGATTTGATTTGTCCATTTTGAATGTGTCTCAGTTTCATTCACCTTTACCTCAAAGTCAATTTGAAATGACGGTTGTCACACACACACACACACACACACACACACACACACACACACACACACACACACACACACACACACACACACACACACACACACACACACACACATATAAATACATACACACTCTGAACGCCACACAATTTGCATTAAGAGAACA
>CABFOP010093239.1:0-10116 GCA_900683385.1 Anoplogaster cornuta | reverse complement strand
GTAACCCCTTGCCCCTCCTTCCTTATGACCTCACTTTGGAGGCGGAACTACTTGCTCCTCCTACATTATGACCTCATCTTTTCTGCTTCGAACAACAATTATGTAATGGAAAAGTACCACATAAATGATCTCATGGGGATTTACTAGAATCTGTTCTACCTGCAGTAGTATTATTAAAATCAGTCTTTCTTTAATAAACACCTATCTGACCTGGATTAAAACATTTTCCCTGGTGTACTAACACTTGATTCTTCATAAAAGGGAGGTTTTTTAACTTTACTTATTAAGCATATATCAGAGGTTTGATAAAAACTTCAACAGAAGACAGGGACATCTTCACTTTATATTTAGTCTGACAGTCAGAATAAGCTGAAGCCCACTCCATCCAGTGGCGGGGTGACTTTGTTGGAATCTACTCTCAGTCCCCCCCTGACCTGTTGTGTCCTATGTGTGTTCAGATCTCCGGCACAATGTCCTGGTCATTGTATGAGCTGTCCCGTCACCCTGAGGTGCAGGCCTCGCTCCGGGACGAGGTGCTGACTGTACTTGATGGTCGTAGCATACCTGAGGCAACAGATGTGGCCCGCATGCCTCTCATGAAGGCCACAGTCAAGGAAGTGCTTAGGTATAATTCAATAGGTTGGAATTATACAATATAATACAATATTGCCAATATTGCCAATATTGCCAATATTGCCAAATACAATAGTATGAACATTTTGCTTGGTACTACATTATTGAGCTTTGGTTTTCCAGATTGTATCCCGTTATTCCAGCCAATGCAAGGGTCAATACAGAAAGAGACATCCAGGTTGGAGGCTACCTCCTCCCTAAAAATGTGAGTATGTTTTAGATTGGTTTTAGAGGTTTTGGAGGTTTTGGATTGTTGTGCTTTTGTCTTTTTCATTCTTACTTTCATTCCTATTTTATTTCCTTTTGTTCTTATCTGTTATTTATATTCATGTATTTTTTGTATTTTAAGCCTGTTTTGGGCATGTTCAGCACTTTGGTCAACCGTGGTTGTTTTAAATGTGCTTTATAAATAACTTTGACTTGACTTGACTTGACTTGACTTGACTTGACTAAAAATGTGAGTATGTTTTCATTTTAAAATTCATACCTGTGGGGCCTCAAGGTTTACCTTTAAGATGCCGCTGGTGGTCAAGTGAACCCTTGCACCTTCCAGAGAAATCACCCCATGCACTCTGACTATATCCAAATCTGACTCATGCCACGCTGTCACATTTATGTCTTCTTTCTTTTTGTGTCTGATGCTTATTTTGTTATCCGAAAAACTATCCCACTCTCCTTATTGTGTTAAATGGATATAGGAGTGTTAATTGTTTTCCCTTTCAATACAACAGATAGCTAACAATAACATCTTTCCATCCAGACTCTGATTACTCTGTGCCAATTTGCAACATCACGTGATGCAGCAGTGTTTCCAAATCCAGATGAGTTCCAGCCCCAGCGCTGGCTCAACAAGGACCAGGGTCACCACCCGTACGCCTCTGTACCCTTTGGGGTGGGCAAACGCAGCTGCATTGGCCGCCGTATAGCTGAGCTGGAGCTCTACCTTGCACTTGCCAGAGTGAGTTGGCTTGACTGCTTTACTTTTTTTTAAGGGGTTGGGAAAATACAACCTTGGCTGATTACACGACTATGGAACTTTATCTGTTGCTGATTACTGTTCAGCTTTTAGAAGACTAGGGTCCAAAAGTGGATTTAGTGTAGGTCTGTGCATTTGCCAAATACAATAGTATGAACATTTTGCTTGGTACTGATGAGTTATGGGCATTGATATATATCATATCACTATGTATGCAGCTGTTGGTTGTGGATAACCATACTGATAAAGAGAAGGGAGAATGTGAGTTATGCCTCATTCCCACTTTACTTGAAGAGGTTTTGGGAGTTTACAATTGACAGAAGTAGAAACAGCACTACAGGAGAAAGGTGTTAATGTAGCATCTTACATGATGCAATAACAGTTTTGCCAAAGTTTTGAGTGGACAAAGGAAGCAGGTAGGTAGCAAGTACCTAAGTAGAAAAAACGAATCACTGTTGAGCCTTCTGGAGGTGTCATCAACGAAACAGCGACATACCCGAGAGGTGAAGACATTGTACCGCTAATCTGAGTACCTATATATGTTTTATATGTATTTAACCTCGGCAAAAAGTGTTCAGTAGAAGCCCAATAAAAAATAGGAACAGGAAGTAGGAGGAGGCATTCACATCATGTTCACATGTGAACAACTGACTGTTGTTCTTGCTTTTGGAGATTGTGATACCTATGTTTAATTCTCTTAACTTCTGAGAATTCACAATAACAACATCTGAAAACGAATTGTAATCCCTGAGCAAGTAACTGTAATAAGATTACACTTTCTTGAAAACCATTCTGAGCTGATGACACTTACTTTATTTCTAATTGTCACTACCCAACAGTTATTACATCAACAAAAGTGCATTGCTTATTTTAAACCACTCTGTTGTAAATCTGTCAACTCTTTTCTTTGTCTCATCAGATTCTAATGGAGTTTGAAGTGAAACCGGACCCAGACGGTGGTGCAGTGAAACCTATGACCCGGACGCTTCTAGTTCCTGAAAATGTCATTAGCCTTCAGTTTATCGAACGGTGACCTACTGTCCCGTTCGGTTACGTGAGAGTGAACGAGAATCTCTCAGCAGCAGAGAGCACTAGGAGGTGGGGTTATCACAGGGATTGTGAGCCTGTTGTCTGCAGTGGGTCATGTCAGTGCAGACCTTCAACCTTCTACACAACCAAGACCAAAGCCCTCGATACCTGCAACCCAGTCTGTTGAGGCTGGGCACAAGAAGAAGAAGGATGAGGAGCGACTACTCATCACTCAGCCATTCCAATGGGAACTCGGATTCTGTTAGTGATAAATTCACTATTCTGAGCGCTTATTTGCACAGAGGCCACCAGTAAACCAATGATCTCTTCAAATATATGTCAACAAATACTCTTAATGCAGGGCTTGAACTTTAATTTGAAACTAAAATTGAGTCCATTAAATTGAGCTCATATTGAAGGAACGTGTCAAAAATGTTGGGAGCTGATTTTGTCTCAATCTGGTTACTCCTTCAAAATGCCTGTGTATAAATGATTACACAGGCACTTACTAATTATTTTATATTTTGGTGTGGATCACCTGGAGAGATCCTACTGCAGACTCTATTGTTGATACCATGTTCATGATGTGTATCATGAGCTACCACACTCTCAACTACATAGTATTAGCCATTTCCAAATTATCAAGTCTTTCTGTATACAATATGTTACTCCAATTTACTAGAAAGGCTGTAAAGGCTATAGGTCTCCCCAAATCTGTGGTGCATAGTATGCTATAATTTAAGTGTTTTTTTCAAATATCTAGCTCTGATTGAGGTATTATGAAAGTGTTATGTATGTATGTATGTTATGTGTCATGATGTTCAATGTATTGATGAAAATGTTTTTCATAAGGTGCTTAATGTTTTAGAAAGGTGCTTACATGTATGTGATGGATTCTTTTTGAAATCTCCACACGAATGGCAGCTGTTTCACATATTCCTGTTTAGGAATGCATGGTGCCACTGTTCATAATCCTAAATGTAAATTGTTCTGCACTCAGGCTTTGTAAATCTGTCTTTATTGTCTTCGTAAGCTTCAGTATCTGAATTCTGTATTTATACTAATTTATCACATTTTGTTACTCTACATGTCATCAAAAGGCTTCAAACGGGTCCGTTACATATTTGTTGACGGTATTTTGCCTAACTAAAGAGAATCCAGTTTACATCAAGATTATCAACTGTTCCTTTTGTGTTAATGTACAATCCACCTTTCTTATTAAAACACATTCTCCCTTCTGTCATGATTCAGAATTTGACTTCTGCTTAGACTGTGTCAGCTTTCCCCTATCAGATCAAACCAGTCTCTCATTGCAGTTAGTCTGTGGCTGATGAACAACCAATGTTTAGGCACACAGACAGTGATTTCTAAGAAATACAATGCTGAGTATCACAGTTCCTGTGGGATATGACCACGAGGACACTGTGTTACGGTGCACTGGTGGGGATCAATAATTTGCAACACCATTGCCATGCACTTCACTTCTAACTCTCTTCAATAGTTTAGTTTAACCTGAAAGTGAAAATCCACCTCAAAACAGAATTCACATTCAAGCATCTTGAACACAACAATATTTGAGAATATGAACAACCAAGACTGAGCTAAATCATAATCTATAGATACCTCCTTGATTATGAATATGATACTGTCTTTGTGGACTTGAAATATTTGTTGGAGCAATTATTTTCAAATGTGATTAATTTTAATGTAATGTTGACAAATGTATCATCTTGCCCCAATGGCCACAAAGTTGGTCTCTCATTCATTGAACAGGAAGTGTTTTCTTGAAATCATAGACTAGAGTCCTGGTTCCCCTGTTTCTAGCTTTGAGGGGGACGATGTGCTGAGATTAGCACCTTCACCACACATTGAACCCTGTCCAATGTCTTCTTCCAACTTCATTGGCTTGTGCACACCTGAGATATTTTACAGTAGGCAACATGTCTTCATTGTCAAGGGAATCATAATTTAAAGAGAAAGGTGGCTAATGTAGGAAGAGAGAAGACTGTCTTGTACTAACAATGTGAGAAGATACAATGTTTGACAATGTTGCTGGAACTCAAGCAACAAGAAAACAGATTGTCAATGTGTTGAGAACAAAGATCAATATATCTGGATGATTCTCCCTTTTACTGCAATGGAAATACACTGGTTAAGAGAACGTCGGAGAATATAGATGCTGAAAGATGTAGCTAGAAGATTGCTTCATTCTGTATTGAATATGGAAGTGTAGCTAAAAATGTGCTCAGGATGCTGGACATAGTACCAGCACAGGCTCTTAGAGCTACTGGACATAGCTCCTATAACTGGACTACAGGAACAAGATGGAGAAATACCATTGCAGAGTAGAAGAAAACGTGTGGCTGCACTTTACCGAGCCATACTGGACTGAACAAGACAGTTTTGATTTATAGGGAAACATGACACAGGGAGGTGTGCTTTCTGCCAGGAGATGGAGACGGTAGAGCATGTGATAATGCAATGCGCTCAATATGAGAGGGAGAGGGAGTTATTAGGGGATTTGAGGGGAAATTTAATAAATTAGATAAGTGTTAAAATTGTATTATAAGGGACGTCATCTCAAGGAACTGAATCTGCTGTTTTGTTTTGTTTTTTAAGAGAAACTGGGCTAGATCGTAGGGTTAGGTTTCAGAATCTCTGATTCACATTCCAATCCTGTAGGTGGCGGTAATGCACCTTGAACGTTGGTTGCCAACCGCCGATAAAAAAAACAACAAAGAAGAAGACGAAGAAGAATGGCAGCGAAGCTAACTTTAGCAGCTTGTAGGCTTCATTCGAGATTATGTAGCCAGTTAGCCATGTAGCTACACAATTTAGATCGATAACCGTTGTATTTGATAATAATATAACATTCAAAAGTCATAACTACGGCACATAGACGCAAAGTAGCGGATCGGCTACCAACTACGGAACGTAGCACGAAAAGGTGAGTCGTTAGAAGTAGTTAACGTTATATTAGCTACGTTAGCTAATGTTGAGGCTCGAATAAACGTTGAGTTAGCTGATGCTAGCTAACAGTAACGTTGGCTAGCCAACGACCTAGTCAAAACGTGGAAGGTAGCATTATCTTTGCCTAGCTTGTATTAATTTGGTCTTAAACACTAAGCTGTTCAAACTATTGTCTAACGTTAGCCTGAAAGTCCCTGACGTTACATGTAAACAAACGTAGCAGGCCAGCCCCTGTTCCTGACTCATAAACAAAAGGAATTCTGAATGGACGGATTTGACCAGGAGGGAATTCTGTCAGGCTGATTCTACTTTTAGTTGAGTAACTTAGATATACCATGATGACAAATGTTGCTTAAGCAGTTTATGGTCAAGGAATAACGTGAATTCTAATAGTTTAGTGAGTACAGCCATTTCTGTGCATAGTAACCATCAAGGATAAGTATTTTCTGAGTACCCAAAGGTAAACTGCATTTCTGTGTAGTGTTCTGTGTAGTGTAGTGTAACGTTAGTGTAGTGTCGCTTATCTCCTAATTACCCAACCTAAAATACCACCTAGGTGCTGGAAAAAGCTCCACCTTATGTCCCAGAACAGGATGGACCTGTGTCAAAACAAAAAAACTATGAGTGGAAATGATGGCTTCTTAATGTTAGTCATATAAACCTTATCTAATCTTATTGCGTGTCTTGAGTTTGCTACTATGACCTGGTATTGAGCTATGTATTTCATGCTGTTAACTAATAGATGCAGGCAGGTGCACCTGTAGTTGGTGCGCCAATGGCAGTAGCTGGTGGTCAGAGTCGATCAGAGGATGAGGAGTCACTGGGAATAAAAGATGTGAAAAGGACAGCAACACAAGCTTTTGGTGGTGGTGTTCCCAAACGCAGGAGTTCCTCCAGGTTTGATTAATACACTTGTCTATTGTGCTGTACATTCAGCTTCACAGTCAACCAATATTCTGGCAAAAAAGGTACATAGACCATATATTTGATGTAGCTTTTTTAGTGCATCTGCAACTGTTAAATTGCTCCAATTGCTGTGCAGTCCTCAACACAAGTTCATCCTCAGGTCAATAAAGAGGAAGAAGTTTGATGATGAGCTGGTGGAAAGCAGCCTGGTCAAGTCATCCAGCAGAGTCAAAGGCCCACCTGTTATAGAGCCAATCCGCTGCTCAGGCAATGAACCTTCATCCAATGAGAAAAAAAAGGTAGAGAGGAGCATTACAATCCATTGACTCCAGCAGGATAGGATACTGGCTGAACTTTGAACTTTTATCAATTTGATGGATAATTCTTCTACCCTCATGCCACTCTGTCAGGTGACAAAATCCAGCACTGCTCTTACACCACCACTCACCATGGTGGTAACCCCTCCACCTATCACCAAAAGGGTGAAGAAAAGCAAGCAGCCTCTACAAATCACAAAAGATCTGGGGCGGTGGAAACCCACTGATGACCTGCTGCTTATAAATGCTGTGTTGCAGGTGGGTTGCATAAGAATGAAGATCATTTTCAAGTAAGACAGTTCAAGAATTAATGTGAAGATTAGTTTGCTTTTATGAATCTGTTGTCAGTGTGTGTGATTTGAAGATGCATTAGTGTATGCTCTGTATCCACTACCAATCATCAGTTGTGTTGGTTTAAGTCTTAAAAACAGGTGCTTAAGTTAATGTTGAAATATTTTTTAAATTGAACTTAAGGTGGTGCTGTGTATCTCTCTAGACCACAGATCTAACCTCGGTTCATTTGGGGGTCAAGTTCAGCTGTCGTTTCACCTTGCGGGAGATTAAGGAGCGATGGTACGCGCTCCTCTACGATCCTGTCATCTCAAAGTAAGAGCATTATTGAAACGGTTTCAAATGGTGTGTTTGTATATTTTTATTACTTTACACACCTCCTTATCCTTATGTTTTGGTCTTTGGTCTTCACTTTTTTGAGCAATTTCTCAGTATTGTCTGTCTGTTTAAGGCTTGCATGGCAGGCCATGCGACAGCTTCATCCAGAGGCCATAGCTGCAATCCAGAGCAAAGCTCTCTTCAGTCAGGCTGAGGAGGCACTGCTGGCCAAGATCGGTTCCGTAAGTGAATTTGAGGATTGATATTTGAATAATATTTGTCATAAGCTTGTCTACACTAAAAAGACAAATTACTGACAAATCTAATCAAACATCTTTAAAATGATGGAATATAAAATTATGAATGAAATGTAAAATATGGCAGCTTTGGAATTTTATAAATGCAATGATATATATTTTGAACAGCAAAACCAACCTCAACTTCAGTCCCAGACACTACAAAGTGCTCCATACAAATGTTGAGGAACACCTCTCACAAGCAGTATCAGGGATCACAATAAGGCATATTCACCCATTTGGAATTGTTTTTGAAAAGGAATCAGCCGCGATTAATCAAATGGTTGACCTCTAAATGAGATACTCTTGATTCTTTCTAAAAATAAAAAACAACAACTAAAAAACAATTGATTTTACCAGCTCATGGCATACAACATACCTTTTAATTTATGCATTTGATTGCCGTGTATGTAGTTTTCATGTTTCTCATCTCACAGACTAGTCAGCCCAAATTGGAGGTGTTCCAAGAGCTCCTGAGCAAACACCCCAGTGTGTTTCACCCTTCCCGCACTCCCAAGAGCCTGCTGGTGCACTGGCAGCTGCTCAAGCAATACTACCTTCTGGATGACCAGAGTGGTGAGTTGACCTGGCCTCACAATGAGTTCTAGGGTGTTTGGACTGTTTTTTGTTTGTTGTTTGTTTGTTTTTAACTCTGGAGGGTTTACTCCTTTTAGTTTGGTTCATTTGGGCGGGTGAGAACAATAATAATGAATAATAAAGCTGGCCTACAAAAGATACATCCTCAAGGGGGTTATTGAGCAGTGAACCACCGATATATGACTGTCCTAGGAAGACAGCTGACTAAGTCCTAGTTTATCCCAGTTCACTCGTCACTGAACGTTTGAAAATGTGACCAAATATGCCAAAACCTGGGACATTTAAAATTAACAAAAAACATAACATTTGACAATTATTAGGAATGGAAATTGTGTTACACCTCTTTGAAGGTCTAACCAAATGCCATAGTATTTTATTAGTGTGAAATGTGTGGGAGCCCTGGATGTTGTTTTCTTACATAAAGGTAAAATGATGAGTGTAGCAGCCCTAAATCTGAAACAACCTTGTTCTGATTGTATGTTGCAGTCCAGCCTCTCCCTAAAGGCGACCAGGTCCTCAACTTCTCTGATGCTGAGCAGATGGTAGATGATGCAAAGTTAAAGTAAGACAGCTTTTCACTGTATTTATCACTAGTATTTTTATTGCATTATCTTTGCTGTTGATAAGGTTTGAGTATTTATTAAAAGATAATGCAAATACATTATTTTCCATTTTCTCACTGCAATGCATCCATGAATTTCCAATGTGCATTACTTACTCTGTGATTCTCTTTAGGGAGAGCAAGGATGAGGTGTTGGAGCATGGTAAGGAATCTTAAGTTTGTAAACAAAACAAGTTGTATGAAATTGAGACAAGAATGCAGCTCTAACTTGCTAAAGGAGAAAAAAGCTGAGGACTTGAGAAATGGAGAAACAAAACATAGTGTGTAGTAATTATGGTTTGATTTTAATTAGTTGTACAGTAGTTATTTCTATAATTAGAACCAAAAATAGTTTTGGCTATCTAGTTTCACTCATAGGCTGGAATTATATTGTCCTGAAGTATGCGTTGTCTCTGTATATTACATGCTCATACATATTTGATAATGTAGTGATTCTTTAGCTCCTTACTGTTTACCTGATCCTCCCCTTCAGAGCTGATGATATCAGATCGTCACCAGAAAAGGGAGATTAAACAATTGGAGCAGGAGTTGCCACGTTGGCAGGTCCTTGTGGACAGCATTACTGGTAAGTACACTATCATTCATGCACGGCCTGCCGCGCAAGCCTTAAACCAGGGGTGTCAAACTTACGGGGTCCAATCCGGCCCGCGGGATGATTTGGGGAGAAAAAAAATCATTGCATTATACACCAAGAGGCGCTGTGGAGCAAAAGCCTGAGAATGGACAATGGCATGGACAAAATAATCAAAACCGTTCATTTTATTAGACCCAGAGGACTCAACCATCGGCAATTTGACTTATCTCTTATCTGAAAATATTATTGTACACGGCTCAGCCCTACCGCACAGAAGTCCTCTGGTTGAGCAGAGCGGCTGTGATCAAATGTTTCTTTCAACTACGTGTGGAAATTGGACTATTCCTGAAGGAGAAAGGGAAGCCGGTGGCAGAGTTGGACGACCCACACTGGCTGCATGATCTTGCATTTGGTGGATATAACAGAACACTTAAATGTGCTTAATGTTAAAGGTAGTAAGAGCAATTCTGAAAGTTCTTTGTTTACCTTATTAACTGTGACAGAAGAGTTGCACCACACGGTGCCGAAATGTGGACTGGTGTGGTAAATGTGGTGTCCAGAAGTCCGCTTGTCCAATATAGTTTGGT